>JADLZN010009898.1:0-135532 GCA_018155175.1 Sinocyclocheilus anophthalmus
CCAATTCTCCTAACACAACCAAATACAGAAACGTGCTGTAAATATTCGCAACACAACCAAATGCAGAAACGCGCTGCAAGTTCTCACAACACAACTAAACAATAATGCGCGGCAAATTCTCACAACACAAACAAATACAGAAATGCGCTGCAAATTCTCACAACACAAATAAATACAGAAACGCTCTGCAAATTCTCACAACACAAATAAATACAGAAACATGCTGCAAATTCTCACAACACAAACAAATACAGAAATGCGCTGCAAATTCTCACAACACAAACAAATACAGAAACGTGCTGCAAATTCTCACAATACAAACAAATACAGAAACGTGCTGCAAATTCTCACAACACAAACAAATACAGAAACGTGCTGCAAATACTCAAAACACAACCAAATACAGAAACGTGCTGTAAATTCTCACAACACAAACAAATACAGAAACGGCTGCAAATACAAAACAAACAAATACGAAACGTCTGCAAATTCTCATTCAATAACACAAATACAGAAATGTGCTGCAAATTCTCAACACAACCAAATACAGAAACGTGCTGTAAATTCTCACAACACAAACAAATACAGAAATGTGCTGCAAATACTCGCAACACAAACAAATACAGAAACACACTGCAAATTCTCACAATTCAAACAGAAGCGCGCTGCAAAATTCTCACAACACAAACAAATACAGAAACTTGCTGCAAATTCTCACAATACAAACGATACAGCAACGTGCTGCAAGTCTCACACACAACAAATACATAAACGTGCTGCAAATTCTCACAACACCAAACAATACCAAACGACGTGCTGCAAATTCTCACAACCACAAACAAATACAGAAACATGCGCACCATTCTCACCATACAAACAATACGAAACGCAGCAAATACTCCATACAACACAAGTCGAAACCGCGCTGCAACTTCTCACACACAAACAAATACAAAAACGTGCTGCAAATTCTCAACACAACCAAATACAGAAACGCGCAGCAAATTCTGACAACACAAATAAATACAGAAACGCTCTGCAAATTCTCACAACACAAACAAATGCAGAAACGTGCTGCAAATTCTCACAACACAAAAAAATCAGCAGCACGTGCTGCAAAGTTCTCACATACCCAACAAATACATAAACATGCTGCAATTCTCACACAACACAAACAAATACAGAAAAGTGCTGCAAATTCTCACAACACAAACAAATGCAGAAACGTGCTGCAAATTCTCACAACACAAATACAGAAACACGCTGCAAATTCTCACAACGCGACTAAATACAGAAATGCGCTGCAAATTCTCACAATAGAAACAAAAACAGAAGCGCGCTGCGAATTCTCACAATACAAACAAAAACAGAAGTGTGCTGCAAATTCTCACAACACAAACAATGCAAACACGGCTGCAATTCTCACAACACAGAACAATACAGAAACTGCGCAAATTCTCACAATACAAACAAAATACAGAAACGCTGCAAATTCTCACAACACAACTAAATAAATAAACGCACTGCAAATACTCACAACACAAACAAAAACAGAAACACGCTGCAAATTCTCACAACACAAACAAATACAGAAACGCGCTGCAAATACTCAGAACACAACCAAATACAGAAATGTGCTATAAATACTGGCAACACAACAAAATACAGAAACGTGCTGCAAATACTCAAAACACAACCAAATAAAGAAACGTGCTGCAAAATTCTCCCATACACAACAATACAGAAACGTCTGCATTCTCACCACACAAACATACATACACGTGTGCAATTCTCACAACACAAACAATACAGAAACGTGCTGCAATTCTCACAAATCCACACCAAATACAGAACGTGCTCAAATTCCTCACATACAAACAATACGAAACGTGCTGCAAATTCTCACATCACACAAATACGAAACGTGCTGCAAATTCCTACAACACAAACAACTACAGAAGTGCTGCAAATCTCACAATACAAACAAATACAGAACAGCTGCAATGTCTCACAACACAACAATACAGAAACGTGCTGCAAATTCTCACAACACAAAAAAAGAAACGCTGCAAATACAAAACAAACAAACAAAAACAAAACAAACATGCTGCAATACTCACAATACAAAAACACTACCGAAACGCTGCAAATCCTCACAATACATGCAAATGAAGAAACGCGCTGCAAATCCTCACAACACGTGCAAATGAAGAAACGCGCTGCAAATTCTCACAACAAAAACAAATACAGAAACGCGCTGCAAAATCTCACAACACAAACAAATACAGAAACATGCTGCAAATACACACAACACAAACAAATACAGAAACGCGCTGTTGCAAGTACTCACAACACAAACAAATACAGAAACGCGCTGCAAAATCTCACAACACAAACAAATACAGAAACGTGCTGCAAATACTCACAACACAAACAAATAAAGAAACGCGTTGCAAATGCTCACAACACAAACAAATTAAGAAACGTGCTGCAAATACTCACAATACAAACAAATACAGAAACATACTGCAAATACTCAAAAACAAAACTGATAGCAGAACTGTGCTGCACAATTCTCAACAACACAAACACATACAGCACCGTGCTGCATATCTCATCATACCACAATACAGAAACTGCTGCAAATTCCTCACCGACCTGAAACGTGCTGCAAATTCTCACAACCAAACAATACAGCAACGTGCTGCAAATCTCCAACACAAACATACAGAAACGTGCTGCCAATTCTCCCCCCCCACCCCCCCCAAAAAAACCAATACAAACCAATACAGAAACGTGCTGCAAATTCTCACAACACAAACAAATACAAAAACATGCTGTAAATTCTCACAACACAAACAAATACAGAAACATGCTGCAAATTCTCACAACGCAAAACAAATACAGAAACATGCTGCAAATTCTCACAACACAAACAAATACAGAAACGTGCTGCAAATTCTCACAATACAAACAAATACAGAAACATACTGCAAATACACACAATACACAATACAGAAACGGGCTGCCAATTCTCACAACACATACCACTTCGACAAAGAACGTGCTGCAACTTTCTCCCAATAGAACACAGAAGTATCAAAACACCCTTCAAAGTTTTGTGACAAACTTTGCTGTGTCAAATTCTCACACACAACAAACCAGTCCCGTAAACGTGCTGCATAAATTCTCACCACACAACAATACAGAAACGTGCTGCATTCTTCACAATACCACAAATACAAAACGTGCTGCAACTTCTTACAATACAACACAATACAGAAACGTGCCTGGCAATTCTCTACATACACACAATACATGAAACGTGTCTGTCAAATTCTCTACAACACAAACAAATCCGAAACGTGCTGCAAATTCCTCACAATACAAACAATACAGAAACTGCTGCAATGCCTCACAACACAAACAAATACAGAACCGTGCTGCAACTTCTCAACAACACCAAAAATACAGACATGCTGCAATTCTCACAAACAAACAAATCAGTAACATGCTGCAAATACTCCAATACAAACAAATACAGAACGTGCTGCAATACTCACAATCAAACAAATACCGAACCGTGCTGCCCATTCCAAACACAAACAAAGTACATAAACGTTCTAAAATTCTCACAACACAAACAAATAATAACACATGCTGCAAATTCTCACCAAACTCCGAACCAATACAAATACAGAACCGCTGCAAATACTACACATACACCCACAAATACAGAAAACATGCTGCTAATTCTACAATACAAACAACATACAGAACATGCTGCAAATACTCACAATAAGCACACAATCAGAACATCTGCAATCTCACAAACACAAACAAATACAGAAACCTTCCTGCAAATACTCACATACCATCCAATACAGAAAACGCGCTGCAAATTCTCACTCACACAACAAATACAGTAACATCTGCAAATTCTCACAACACAAACATACGCAGAAACGCTGGCAAAATACCACATACACACAACAGACAGTAAACGGGCATGCAAATTCTCACAACACAAACAAATACAGAAACGCGCTGCAAATTCTCACAACACAAACAAATACAGAAACGCGCTGCAAATTCTCACAACACAAACAAAGAAACGCGCTTCCCTTAAACACTTCCGATGTGGTCTGTGCATATTTGCAGCACGTTTCTGTTTGTTTGTTTTGTATTTGCAGCGCGTTTCTTTGTTTGTGTTGTGAGAATTTGCAGCACATGTGTTGTCAAATTTGTTTTCTTAATTTGCTGGTGCTTTTGTATTTGCATGCGTTTTCTTCAGCGTGTTGAGCTCTCTCAGCCACCGTAAAATAGCCATCAGAATGGTTATGAAAATGGTTTTGCCTGTAAATATTTAGTATTCAAAAGTAACATATGGTACAAAATTAGTCATTAAAATAAAGTACAAAATATCAACTTTTAATAATATGAAAGAGAAATGGCTATATATATAAGTTTCAGATTTGTTTTACATGTTGTAAGCATGCTACTTTTAATAAATATATTACATAATGCTTCTCTACAATCCAGACAACATCACAGGTGTGATTGTATAATGCATCTGACTGGGAGAGTTACACTGTAAACAATCTCCTATAGCAATTTCAGTGTAAAATACAGTAACTTTAGAGACACTTAAAATGAAAAGGTCAAATGCACATATCAGATGTCCTTCTCTTATGACTCCTATGAATATGCTACAACTCTGATGCTCTGTTCTCTATTGAAAACCCAACAATGCTGAGGCAAAAGCAACCTATCAGTGACCCAGATAAGTAATTTACAGGGTGAGATTTTGAATTGTCTGCCCTCAGCCCCCACTCCCAAACAAAATGAAATCGATACGCTATTATTTTTTACATACTGACTTTTTGCCTTTGTAAAAACGTAATACAAACTCAAAATGCATTCCGGTGTTTTTAAACATGAACTAAAATGCACCATAACACACTTCTGTTTGCTCTGACCTGTTTACTTCTACTTACACAAAAATGTTCATGCGGCACCATGATACTGTAGCTGCTGAACCTGAATCTCATTATCAGATCTGGCTTATGAGTACCAGTCTGTGCCAGCGTGACTTTTTCATTCATACTGAAGTTTTTTCTAGCATCTGTTCTTTCCCAAAGTGATGCCTTTTCAATTATTTAAATAAAAGAAAAAAAATCTAACTACCATTCAAACGTTTGGAGTCTTTTAATGTGTTTGAAAGAAGTCTCTTACATTTACAAAGGCTGCATTTATTTGAATATTGTGAAAATTGTAAAAAAAAACAAAAAAACATTTCCTCTTTGAATTTATTTTAAAATGTAATTTATTCCTGTGATTCAAAGCTGGATATTCAGCATCATTACTAATCATTCTACATCACTAATATGCAGACTCTAATCATGATTCTAATATGCTGATTTGCTGCTCAAGAAACATTCTAAAGAACAGCATTTAAAATACAAATCTTTTGTAACACTAAATGTATTACCTGTCACTTTTGATTAAGTTTATGAATATTTGCTGTATTAATAACTTTAAAAACAAAAATCGAACTCTTACGACCCAAAACTTTTGAGTGGTAGTGTACTATAAAAGTATTTTCGACTGAGGGTTTCAACCGAATTCCCTAAGCACTGGCTATATAACAGCAGAGCTCCGTAGTCAGTAGTTTTGGTCATTTTTCATGATACAGCAGGTATGTTGATGGCTGTGACTGATGTATGTCACAAAACCCTTAAGCTGGACCAATCTAAACCAGCACTAATTTGTTGCGCTATTCAACTTGAATTGAAACGGTTCCTGCTTTGGTTTTGAAATTCCCAAATGTCCCCAAGAAAGGAAAACTAATCTCTGTAAGATGTATACCAGGGGTGGCGAACTCCGGTCCTGGAGAGCCGCAGCCCTGCAGAGTTCAGCTCCAACCCTAATTAAAACTCACCTGCCTGTAGCTTCCTAATACCGTTCAGACCTTGATTAGCTTGTTCAGGTGTGTTTGATTGGGTTTGGAACTAAACTCTGCAGGGCTGCGGCTCCCAGGACCGACGTTCGCCACCCCTGATGTATACTAAAGCATGTCATGTTACACTGACAGGAATTAATGACAGATTTATGGCTTTTGCATTTCCTCTGGTCATTCAGCTACACGGATCTTTTGACACTGATATTCCTCATACACATTTCATCTGTGTCTCTCAAAATGTTTGCTTAGATCTACTGCTTCTCTCATGTTCCTCCTTACAAAAATTGACCCCAGTAATCTTCATCACTAGTTTCAAAATAATATCACCAACAGTTTTAAGACTTGCTAAGACGCCAAAATCTGGAATCAATAATCTGAGGTCTCACTATGAAATCATCTAAGCTATCCATTAATAGCTGTATTTCTCCAATAGACTACAACAATTTTAGGTGAAACATCTGGGAAAAAGTACTAAAAACATAAATTGAGAGAAACTGTAAAAAAGATTTTTTTTGATGTTGTAAATACAACAAAGATTACTAGTGTATGTTTTTCAAGAAAATACTATTTTAGACTACTTCAAAATGTCATGTTTAATCTAGTGTGTTACTTATGGAGACAGATCAGCCTAAAAAATAACACATTTGCAAAACAAAATTCATAAATGCACAGCACAATTTACATTTACAAAATCCGATTCGTAAATTCAAAACACAATTCATAAATACACAAGTAAAAACATAAATATTCCCCCAAATGCTCACACAAATGCATCTTACCTAAATCAATTTTAAATGTTTACACAAATATGTATATATAAATTTCTTGAATTAATTTCCATCACACATTTATGAATGATGTTACATGTATTTATGGATCATTGAATCTGCATTTGCAACTCATCACACCTGTGTGGACTGCTTTGAATTTGTGTGTGGTATTTTTGAGACCTTCCTGGCAGGTTAAGATTCATAAATATCTTTTTTTGGAGGATGTTCCATTCAGCCAATCGCAGTGAGCTTTTAATCCACCAAACAAAACGCTCCTTACTGAACAGACTCAAGAAGCTCAAAGCTGCGCTTGTACTGTGCATTGTTCCATGATCGGGTCCTTGATGTAAAGACATTTTAGTGGGTACTCTTTTTTTTTTTTTTTTTTTTTTTTTCACCTGATACAATTTCTACAAAATCACATATGATTTATATATTTGCACAAAATACAGCTACCCGGTTAGCATGCTGTCTTATACACCAAAGTTTGCACATACTGTTTATTAAGATCAATCTGTCATGTTATTAAATAAGTTGTTTAATGTACAGATATTTCAGTTAATAACAACAATTATGTAATGTGGTGTTTTGTTGTTGTTGTAGTAGTAGTAGTATCAGGTTCGCAGTAACTTTTGATCAGGCATTAAAAACAACTACTACCACCTAAGGGAGATTTCAAACACACACACAGCGGAGAGATTTCAGCACGGAGGATGAAAACCACACTCAACCAGTGAGTAAAGTTGTTTTTTTATCTGATGGCATTTTCTTATGATTAAAGGTTGTTTTAGTTAATTAAGTGTGCAGTTTGCAGTGTTACAAAGTTGTTAGTCCACGCCAGCTTTCTTATATTATAACTGGTGTTTGTAGGAACACTTTAGTAATCACAGGATGAATGGGCGATAAAGAATCAGTAAAACAACGATTTCGATGCTAAACTATAATTTTAAATACGATTAGTAGTAAGTGGGTTCTAAAGTTACCATTGCGACCAGCTATAATCATAAGAAAATGCCATCAGATAAAAAAACAACTTTACTCACTCGTTGAGCCTGGTTTTCATCCTCCATGCTGAAATCTCCCTCAAGTGGTGGTAGCTGTTTTTAATGCCTGATCAAAAGTGACTGTGAATCTGATAGCCTACTACTAACAACAACAACAGAACACATAATTGTTGTTATTAAATGAAATACCTGGACATTTAATACCTATTTGATAACATTACATATTGATCTGAATAAA
The DNA here is from genome assembly GCA_018155175.1 of Sinocyclocheilus anophthalmus. Classification (NCBI taxonomy): domain Eukaryota; kingdom Metazoa; phylum Chordata; class Actinopteri; order Cypriniformes; family Cyprinidae; genus Sinocyclocheilus; species Sinocyclocheilus anophthalmus. Next base: position 7,975 of record JADLZN010009898.1, read on the forward strand.
CAGGGTATGTGCAACTTTGGTGTATAAGACAGCAGGCTAACCAGGTAGAAAATAAATCATAATGTGATTTTGTAGAAATTGTAATCCGGTGCTAAAAAAAAAAAAAAGAGTACCCACTAAAATGTCTTTACATCAAGGACCTGATCATGGAACACTGCACAGTACAAGCACAGAGTTGAGCTTCTTGAGTCTGTTCAGTAAACAGCGTTTTGATTGGTGGATTAAAAGCTAACCGCGATTGGCTGAACGGAACATCCTACAAAAAAGATATTTATGAATCTTAACCTGCCAGGAAGGTCTCAAAAATACCACACACAAATTCAAAGCAGTCCACACGTGTGATGATTTGCAAATGCAGATTCAACGATCCATAAATACATGTAACATCATTCATAAATGTGTGATGGAAATTAATTCAAGAAATGTACAGTGGGTACGGAAAGTATTCAGACCCCTTTAAATTTTTCACTCTTTTTTATATTTCAGCCATTTTCTAAAATCATTTAAGTTTTTTTTTTTTCTTCATTAATGTACACACAGCACACCATATTGACAGAAAAAACACAGAATTGTTGACATTTTTGAAAATTTATTAAAAAAGAAAAACTGAAAAAAAAAAACTGGTCCTAAGTATTCAGACCCTTTGCAATGACACTCATATATTTAACTCAGGTGCTGTCTATTTCTTCTGATCATCCTTGAGATGGTTCTACACCTTCATTTGAGTCCAGCTGTGTTTGATTATACTGATTGGACTTGATTAGGAAAGCCACACACCTGTCTATATAAGACCTTACATTTCACAGTGCATGTCAGAGCAAATGAGTATCATGAGGTCAAAGGAACTGCCTGAGAGCTCAGAGACAGAATTGTGGCAGACAGAATTGGCCAAGGTTACAAAAAAAATTTCTTCTGCACTTAAGGTTCCCAAGAGCACAGTGGCCTCCATAATCCTTAAATGGAAGACGTTTGGGATGACCAGAACCCTTCCTAGAGCTGCCCGTCCGGTCAAACTGAGCTATCGGGGGAGAAGAGACTTGGTGAGAGAGGTAAAGAAGAACCCAAAGATCATGGTGGCTGAGCTCCAGAGATGCAGTCAGGAGCTGGGAGAAAGTTGTAGAAAGTCAACCATCAATGCAGCCCTCCACCAGTCGGGGCTTTAGGGCAGAGGGGCCCGACGGAAGCCTCTCCTCAGTGCAAGACACATAAAAGCCTGCATGGAGTTTGCTAAAAAAACACTTGAAGGACTCCAAGATGGCGAGAAATAAGATTCTCTGGTCTGATGAAACCAAGATAGAACTTTCTGGCCTTAATTCTAAGCGGTATGTGTGGAGAAAACCAGGCACTGCTCATCAATGATCCAAATCAGTCCCAACAGTGAAGCATGGTGGTGGAAGCAGCATCATGCTGTGGGGGTGTTTTTTCAGCTGCAGGGACAGGACGAAAGATGGTTGCAATCGAGGGGGAAAGATGAATGGAGGCCAAAGTACAGGATCTCCTGGACGAAAACATTCTCAGAGTGCTCAGGACCTCAGACTGGGCTTAAGGTTTACCTTCCAACAAGACAATTGCCCTAAGCACACAGCTAAAATAACGAGGGAGGGGCTTCACAACAACTCTGTGACTGTTATTGAATGGCCCAGCCAGAGCCCTGACATAAACCCAACTGAGCATCTCTGGAGAGACCTAAAAATGGCTTGTCCACCAACGTTTACCATCCAACCTGAAAGAACTGGAGATGATCTGCAAGGAGGAAAGGCAGAGGATCACCAAATCCAGGTGTGAAAAACTTGTTGCATCTTCCCAAAAAGACTCATGGCTGTATTAGATCAAAAGGGTGCTTCTACTAAATACTGAGCAAAGGGTCTGAATACTTAGGACCATGTGATATTTCAGTTTTTCTTTTTTTTAAAATCTGCAAAAATGTCAACAATTCTGTTTTTCTGTCAATATGGGGTGCTGTGGGTACAGTAATGAGGAAAAAAAATTAACTTAAATGATTAGAAATGGCTGCAATATACCAAAGAGTGAAAAATTTAAGGGGGTCTGAATCCTTTCCGTACCCACTGTATATATAACATGGTGAAACTTTAAATTTTTATTTAGGTAAGATGCATTTGTGTGAGCATTTGGGGAAATATTTAAGCTTTTACTTGTGTATTTATGAATTGTGTTTTGAACTTACGAATCGGATTTTGTAAATGTAAATTGTGCTGTGCATTTATGAATTTAGTTTTGCAAATGTGTTATTTTTGAGGCTGATCTGTCTCCATAGTTACTTGGTGTTTCTTTGTACTTAATTGTGAAATTTACTTTTTTCACACCATTTTTCAGTGTATGAAACCGCAACCACTCAGCAATAAAAATGAGTAACATGATAAATGCCTCTTCAGATTTGTAGTACACTTTCTTGGCTCATAATGTGGATTAATGACATTGATACTTTTTAATTCAGAAGTATTATCTTATATGTTTATTTTTAAAATGGAACATTCAATATCTTGTGTATTTGACAGACAATAGAACAAACAATCCTGAACAGCCCATTATTTGGCAGAGTGCATCTTTGTGTCTATCTTCAAGTTTATTGATGCGTACCTGTGCTGTCCTTCAGCACTGATAGGTCCAGTCTTCCTCTGTGACAGAGGGAGGGGGTACATGTGAACGCTCAGGACTCCCAGAACAATAAAACACCTGTTGGACGGTAACAGATAGGAAAAAACAGAACTTAAGCCTGTTACCCTGCAGAAATAGAGAGTCAAATCAGAAGAAGGAAGTGTGCCCTAAAGGCAGCTGATCAGCACCAAATTTGAGTCATGGAGGCGAAATATTTACATCTTTCTAATATCATCTTTTTGATTATTACCGTGCCACAGGTAAGAATTAAAATGTGGCTTTCTTTATGCATGCAATAAATTACAGTGTGGGTAAACTTGCCTATACTTGCTGGAAGAGTTTAAAAATGCATTGGAATTCTTAATAAACAGTACTGTAAAAACTGATAATTTGTCATGCATAAAACAATAGTCCTTTTTATTATGTATGGATATGAGGAAAAATGGATCCAGAGAATGGATGCTTTCTAACATGTTTCATATATTTAAAAAATGATGTGTTGCATTTCTGCTCTTAATTTACAGATATGCAAAGCACAAAATGGTAGGAGCTATGTATATTTAATATTTGGGTCACCATGAAGTGGTTCATTTGTCTCCCTTGTAAACTAAAAGATACTTTAACCTGATAACCTAATAATTATAAGGGAGTGTGTGTGTGTGTGTGTATAAAAATATAGGCTATAGTGTGTTCCGGGTGTGTGTGGTTCTATATTATATATATGAGTGTGGGGGTATAAAAAAACATCAGGCTGTGCGGGTGTCGTGTGTGTATATATATATATATATGGGTAGTATAAACATAAAGGCTGGGTGTGTGTGTGTGTGTATAATCTTATTATATGAGTGTTGTGTATAATACATATAGGCTGTGCGTGTGTGCGTCGCTGTGTGTGTATTATATATATATATATATATATATATGAGTGTGTGTGTATAAAACATATAGGCTATATGTGTGTGTGTGTGTGTATATATATAATTATATAATATAATATATGAGTGTGTGTATAAAACATAAAGGCTGTGTGTGTGTGGGTGTATATATATATATATATATATATATACTGGAGTGGGTTATAAAACAAAAGGCTGTGTGTGTGGGTGTGTGTATATATATATATATTGAGTGTGTGTGTAGATAATATAGGCTGTGTGTGTGTGTGAAATATTATATACTAGATATATATATAATGAGTGTGTGTATAAAACATAAAGGCTGTGTGTGTGTTTGTGTATATATATATATCTATAGATATATAGAGTGTGTGTATAAAAATAAAGGCTGTGTGTGTGTGTGGGTTGTGGATAATATACTATATATATATATATATATATATAAAACTCAAAATTTGACAAGGCGACCACTTTAAGGAATGACCAGGTTGTGTTTTCATCTTGTATAGACTTATCAATTAATTTTAACAGTATATAATTATTTATGAATAAACGCTTCTCTCTCATGAAGACATCACGTGATCCGTGTTCACCGTAACCTCTAAAATATGACGGTCCGTTGACGGGACATTACCGGGCGCGAGCTAGTACAAAATCACCGCACGCGAAAAACTCCCAGAGCCGTCGGTTTCGCGCGTCGCAGTTCAGCGGCAGCACGGTGTGGGGCTCCGTTAACTCACTTGTCACCGAACACTGTGTACAGATGAGGGGCGAAGCCATCATGGACAAAGCGTGAACGTGTCAGCAGCGCCGAACGGAGGAGGGAGACGACAGGTAGACTGGACTTTGTGTCGTTGGACAAGCAGCTGGCAAGCTGCCGTGATAATTATAAAAGAAAGTTCAACCAATCATTTAAAGGAACTAAAAGTAAAATCTAAGAATAATAATTTAAGTAATAATTTATTAGATTTTTAAGTAATTAATGGTTGATAGTTCGATTTTATATATAAATATGATTAATTCCGAGTATATAATTTTTTATTTATAAATAAATAATGATAACAAATTAAACGGACTAAGTAAGTATTTACGTTAAGTGTTGGGGGTTAAAGACTTACAAGAACGCGAGTAGGTAAGTAATCGATTACTTTTTTTCCAAGTAACAGTAAAGAACGCATTATTTTTTAATTTCAAGAGAATATCTGAGGTATTTTCAATAAGTAACGCAGTAATTTTTTCCCAATTTATTGATGGACAGCTTCCTGTCCCATGGTGACATAAATCAGATGTTATTGTAGTTCTAAAAAAATATGAATATGCATTAATTCATCTAAAAAAAAAAACTGATTCAGTATTCCTCAAAATAAATAAAAATAATGCAACTCAGAATATAACGCAAACCTGCAATAATGAAATGTTAAACAACACAAATATCCTTTGTATTTAATCCCATTCTATTAATCAATGTCTTTTCTTCTGTCCTTCGATGATCCAGTTCAACTGTACAAATAAGCACAAATTACTCTAGACAAAAAAAAGTGTGTCTATTTTATTGTTGAACTGTGTTGAAATTTCTTGTGCATTCTACTGTACGGACGTAAATTAAAATTTCCTTCAGCCTGAGGCTTATTCATTTCACTTTTGGTGTGAAAGGCTTTTATATTTGCTACAAATAGAACTTATTATATTAAAAACAATCAAGCCCTGCACATATTTAAAAAGTAACGCGAAAGTAACGTAACGCATTACTTTCCATAAAAAAAGTAACTAAGTACCGTAATTAGTTACCCCTTTGTTTTTTTTTTTTTTATGGAGAGAGTAACGCAATATTGTAATTGCAGTACTTTAAAGTAACTTTCCCCATCACTGATTACGTACCTTACAACGTTGAACTGCAGTCTTGATTTACTAATTTATCTACAGGATGTAATGTAACATTATATTCAAGACTGTGGAACCCAAATGGAAAAATCACTTTGTGCCACAACCTTTACGAAAGGCCATTTACAATCTATTTATTTATGCATTTATTTGTATGTGTGTTTGTTTGTTTATACAAATAATTATTATATTATTATCATTATTTAAAAAAAAAAAGCGCTTCATGACCATTGTTAAAAATTAAAGAATTAATAAAACAAAAAAAATCTAGAAATGTAGCTATTGGTTATTTATGTATTGTAATTTCATTGATTATTATTATAATTATTATGATGTTTTTGTATTGTGTGCCACCAGCTCCTGAGGTTCCCCTCATTTACCAGGCTTACTCCAAACACAGTGACAGCATCACAGTGGAGTTCGGTGTGGTGTCTGGTGCCACCAGCTACGTCCTCCGGGCAGAGAACGAGGATGGGTTCTTCTCTGAAAGCCTGGTGGACACTTCCCCCGGGACAGTGGTCGGTCTGCTGCCTTACACCCAATTCACACTCAGCGTGATGTCCGTCAACACTGGGGGAAGGAGTCAGCCTTCCCTACCCGTGAACGCTAGGACAGGTAAACTGACTACAGACTTTCAATAAAACACCTTCTGCTTGATTTAAAAATGCCTTTCAATTAATACTTTGGCTATTTTATACTTTTCTTTCTTCTTCTTCTTTTAAAAAAACCCGTCACATCCCTGCTGTCTGTGACAGAAAAAAAAAACGTAATCAGCTGGTTACCTGCCCAACTAGCTGGTCTGCCAGCCTGATCAACGGAGACAACAAACCCAAACCCCCTATAAAATCATCAAACCAAACTAGACTAGCATGGTGGCCAACTCAAACTTATAAAATCAAACTAGTTTTAGATGTTAGTTCAATACGTATATCATTCAAAACAATTGTGCTAATCTGCGGTTATTAATCAGTCAAAAAACTGTTTAAAATACTTTACTGATTTAATATGGATTATGGAAAGTGTAGCCCTCAAATCCACGGCATAACACTATAAAGCTCAAATAAAAGTATACCTTGTAGCCTTCCAACCAAGACAGACATTTTTATATAAAGCTCATTTACTAAAGATCACACACCATAGAACAGAAGGAAACTTGAGCACTATTCCCTGTTTGGTTGACAACGAGCTGGTATTTAAAATCTGTAACAATAACACAGTATTGTTTACTCCAGCTATTATGCAGAGTTAGTAACTCTGGCTCAACCGACTGTTGACAGTAACTGCACCTTTAGCTATACCCAAAACTGAATGAAAAGATAAAACCATGAGAACTAGGCTGTCGCCTCTCCCCAATGAATGGCTTTGACGTAACATAAAGGGACGGGTTTCATGAAGTTTCATTTATAACATAACTTATTACACTTATCTCATTTCACTAAACAGACTCGCTGCACCTTATTTCCATCCATCAGATCCTACATCTGTCCCTATCAGACATTTATACTACTTTAAATTTAAAACGAATCATAGTATATCTAAAGATAAGCACTGCCACATCTCACAATAAATCATTTTCCCCATAACATAGTGTATTGAGGGGATAGTCCACCCAAAAATAGAAATTCTGTCATTATTTACTCACTCTTATGTCGTTCCAAACCTGTATGAGTTTCTTTCTTCTGTGGAACACAAAAGAAGACATTTTCAAGAATGCTACCAAATGGTTTCAAGTCCAAATTGACTTCCATAGTATGGACAAAAAATACTATGGGAGTCAATGGGACCCAGAATTGTTTGGTTACCAACATTCTTCAAAATATCTTCCTTTGTGTTCCACAAAAGAAACAAACTCATACAGGTTTGGAATGAAATTAAGGTGACTAAATGATAACACAATTTTCATATTTGGATGGACTATCCATTTAATTTGGACAGGATTTTTTTTCAGTTGTAATGATCGAAATTCACCACTAGGGGCAGTAATTGCTTAGTCTTTGCCTGTGGTGATGCTCTTGCTGCTTTGTCAACTCTTTCTTTTCCTTCTGTCTTTTATTATGCTAATAAAACTAAGTTATTAAAATAAAAAAATTTGTATCTCTCTTTGCAGTGTTGGTTGCCCCAGATCTGTTTTCCAGCTCCCCCAGCAGTGACACCATTGTGATAGAGTGGAATCCAGTGGACCATGCTGTGCTATACAGCCTGGTCATGACCATGGTGGGTTCAGATATGTGGGTCAGACTAAACACGACTCAGACCAACGTGACCTTCACTGAACTTCAGCCTGGCAGCACCTACAGCATCAAAGGCAATGCCTGGGATCCTGATGGTAACCAAGGAGATTACATCACCATCTACCAAATCACACGTAAGGACTTACTCGTTTATAGTATTTTGAACAGAATGTGTTCACACAATGCATTTCTCAATAAACCACTTGGCTCTTTTAATTGAAAAAGGCAGGGGCGCCATGTTCAGCATTACAAATTCTCTCATTCTGTGAAGTGTTTTACCTGACTCTGTGTACTAGATAATCAGTGATGCAGATTATGAATCAAACCTTAAAGAGATAGTCCACCCAAAATGAAAATTCTGTTACCATTTTCTCACCCTCATGTCGTTCCAAATCTGTATGACTTCCTTTTTTCTGTGGAACACAAAAGAAGATATTTTGAAGAATTTTGGTAACCAGTTTCGTGTCCCATTGCCTTCAGAGTATTTTTGTCCAAACTATGGAAGTCAATGGGACTCGAGAACGGTGAGTGGCGCAGGTGTCGCTCATTATCATTTACTCCACCGGCCTCGCTCCGTTCCCACGGCTCTCGGCCCCACCCCACTCATCACAAACACTATACTTGTATTATATTACCTTTGCATAAAATTACAAAAAAAAACTACTTAACGCTAATATGAGGATGTTTCTAATACAGCGTCTATGCCGGGAGTGATGGTAAATTTGACATTGTTCTCTCTTCTGACTGCCGTTATCAGTCTCTCTCTATTTTATTCCTCTTTTTGAAAGTCATGAAAACACTATCGTGGAGTTTTACTTTTGCTATTTGAGCCAATGGGAATGCAAAAAATGTGTTTTCTTCCATTCACTGCTATAGAAGTTTACCCAACTATGACGACTTCCGCTGCCGAGAAACCCGGAAATGTGAAAAAGGTCCATTCATCTTTAAATTCACAAAATTCCTTCACTTCTCCTCGTCCCACTGTCCTCTACAGGTCCTCCTGTCCCGGGACCTGTGCAGGTTCTGTTGACGCTGAGTCGCTCTATCGAACTGTCGGTGTATTGGCAGACAGTCCGTGGTGCCAACGAATACATTGCTGTGAGCTCAATGGGCCAGAACTGCAGCTCATCCTTAGACGCCTACTGCATAATCAGTCCCCTCAGCTGCAGCCAGAACCACACCATCACCGTCACAGCGGAGAACGAGGCCGGACCCAGTGACCCTTCTGCTCCACAGGACCTTCTCACCTGCAGATTTTACTCACACGCACACATATAAAACCGCACATATGCATTAATAAAGAGTTGTGCAGTTGGTTGTTGTCTTCTTTGAATCATTTTCAGTCCCATGTCCTCCTGAGCTGGTGTGGATTGAGGAGCCGACTACAGGGAACTGTTCTGTCTCGTGGTCTGAGGTTCAGTGGGTGGATTACTATATCGCCTATGTGAAGAGAGATGACGGCTTAGAGGCAAACTGCAACACCACTGGCACAACCTGCTACTTCCAGTGCATATGTGGATACACATACCTCTTGACAGTATTCGCTTACAACCTGGCAGGGTCCAGTCCACCGGGTCAAACAGTCAACTATACTACAAGTTTGTATTTCATACACATAGACTTACATTTATTTATTTAACAGATGGTTCTGTCCAAAGTGATTTGAACAATTTTGCACACGATATATGATACGCATCTCTCTCTGTGTCCTCAGTCCCCTGCTGTCCAGAGGATTTGTCCGTGTCCCTGATTTCCACAGAGACTTTAGAGATCTCGTGGTCTCCAGTTCGAGGAGCTGAGTTGTATGAGACGATCGCTGCAGATGGAAGCGAATGGATCCACTGCAACGACACGGCTCCGGTGTGCGCCGCCTCTCTGATTCAACCTTGCGGACAGCTGGACAGCGTGGTGGTGCGGCACCTGCAGGAGACACAAGGATTAAAATAACCACCTGTTAATGCAATACAGGCGGAACAGTTACAGAACACAAAATGCTCATTTGCACATGAGCCCACAAATTATTATTATATTATATTATTCAAATATTGTATTTACAAGGTACTTCAACACTACTTCCAACAATACTGTTATAAGTATATTATTTGATTACATTATTATTATAATATGAATGAATATTATAGACATATTGATCAATTTATTAAATATTAATAATACTTTTACATGTACTATTTTCCCCCCCTCCCCCTTCCCTCTTTCCCCCCCCCCCCCCCCCTCCCCCCCTTTTTTTTTTTTTTTTTTCCTTTTTTTTTTTTTTTCCATTTTCCCCCCCCCTCCCCCCCCCCCCCCCCTTTTTTTTTCTTCTTCTTTCCCCCCCCCGCCTCTCTCCTTTTTCTCCTTTTTTCCCTTCCCTCTTTTCTCCTTCTTTTTCTTCTTTTCTCCCCTTTTTCCTTTCTTCCTTCTTCCCTTCTCCTCCCCCCTCCGTCCTCCCTTCTCCTCTCCTCCTCTTCCCCTTTCTTCTCTCCCTCCTCCCCCTTCCTCTCTTAAACGTAGCTTCTCAACTGCACTTAAATAAAACACAAAAAAACATAGATACGAGTTGTACCAGGAAATACCATGTTTGTGGTACAACTTTACCATGTAGTCCAGGGATATTTTTGAAAGTAGTACTTTGACTAAATGTGAATACAGTAACAAATACAACAACACCAACAAAAAATAATAATTATTATCATCAAAAATTTTATGCAGATATATAATTACATAATACCCAAAGTTATAATAATATTATATATATTATTTGAGTTAATATGAATAAAACATTAATGACAATTCTTAAATATGAATTATGTTATAGAAAAGGTAGCTCCAACGCCCTTTGCATAAAAAACACACAAAAAGAGGAAAAACAAGATATGACCTTAAAGAATAAAGCAATTTAAAAATTATAAAACATATACTAATAATAATAAGTAGTAAAAAAAATTAACATGGGTAGGAAAAATTATGAAATATTAAATAAAACAACACAAATGAAAACGGAGTAAAGTCTTTCCTAAAATTAATTATTATAATTATTGAATAACATCGTTTCATTTCATGGCTGTGGTATTTCAAAAAGATTACCGTATGTCACATATGATCTTATCACTGTAACATGGCATCAGTTTTTATGAAATTAAGCGTATTTCTCTTTCTCTCAGCTCCCTGTGCCCCTCTGATCCTCAACGTGACTCAGGTGAACTCTTCCACGGTGGAGGTGTTCTGGATGGCTACAAACACCGGGGCTAACTACACTGTGATCGCCATGGGTCTCACCGACACGCTCACCTGCTCATCCAGCAGCACTTCCTGTTACATCAGTGTGTCCTGCGGATCCACATATGAGGTCAGCGCCTACGCCTCAACCACAGCAGGACAGAGTCTTCCCAGCTACTCCATTCCCCTGGAAACAGGTGCAGTAATGAAGATAGAAAACATCCGGAAATAGATAATTAATGGTTGACAATGGTCAAGCGATAAATAAATGTCCCCTTTCTCTCTCCAGGACCCTGTTGTCCAGAAACTCTGAGTGTTGAGCAGGTGACCCAGTCTATGACAAACATCACTTGGTCGGCTGCCACAGGGGCGCGGTCTTAGGATGTCCATTATGTGAGCCATCCCCAGGGTCAAGCCGGAATAGCTCACACAACCATTGGAGAGGAAGCACCCCCTGCGCTGCTGGGATGCTTCAACATGTGGCACCAGCTCCAAATGATGTGTCGGTGGAAGGGGCCCATCGAGATATGGGAACATAAATCAGCGTGCAGTTACCATGGTTCTTGCTCTGAGTAACAGTAGTTTCTATCGATCTGTCTGTCGTTGTTTGTTATTATTGCACCTTTAACAGCTAGTTTTCTCACTTCATGATGTATACAGTCTCTTACGGTGCACCAGCCCCGCCACGAAAAAGATTATTATCCCCCTGGTTCAAGCAAAACCAAAACACAAAATTGTACATACAATGTAAAGTCTAACAGCGTCATTCAGCTATGCACAAAACATGAGCTGGTTAATAGAATTTACTCTAGAGGCGATTAAATTCACACCGCGGACACCCAACAAAATTCTTTCTTAAACGGATGCTTGTGCTCTTTCTTTACAATAATTACATAATAATCCATATTAAAGATTAATAAGGGAATGTTTTGTTAATGAGGTCTTGGATATATATACAAAAGAGGAGGTACCTTTAAAAGGTAGAGTGTCTGCAATGCATTTACGATAAGAAACCCCAAAGAAAGCCAAGAAATAAACCAGATAGTGACACAGGTAAAAAGTAAGAATAACGCAAAAGAGTAATTACTCAAATACAAAAAAGCTTTTTAAAATTAGTTAATAATAAAAAACAGAGCAAAACAACAAAAAATTAAAGACAAGGCTCAAGTTAAAGAGGCTTTCCATTGAAAAATAAGTTCATGAGAAGATAAAAAGACCTAGTAGCCTACATTGAAAAGGAAGTATGTGGAAGTTTTGTGATTTACTGTCATGATGTGAAATGATATTTAAAATAATGAAGACAATGAAAATAAGACATGTGGAAAAAATAAAGAAAGGAGAGAACAAAGACAAAAGAATGATCTGTAGATAAATCAGTACGTAAAACGACATTCTTGCATAGGCATATTCAGCCCATACTAAGACAAATGAAGTAGGTTTACGAGGAAAGGAAGAACAGAGAATTTAGCAATAAATTTGAGTCAGAGGGACTGGAATGAGAGTAAGGTGCACTTAATTTCTTGACCTTCCACGTACCATCTAATTTTCTTTAGTCGCACCCCTCCCTGTCTCAGACGGGTCGTGATTGTCCACCCAGCGTGAGACTCTACACGGTATGCAATAATCAACACTGCTGGGAGTTGTGTATGGCGCTCTTCTGGCCTGCCTGTACAACTACGCAGTAGGAACATGTATCGGCACAGATCTACTGGCGCTCTTCTCCTGGCCTGTACAACTACACAGCAGACCTGTATGGCACCAGATCCAACTACACCTGCAGTACGACACATGGGGCTAATGGATGTGACATCTCCAAGATCCTGTGTGGGGAAGTGTACACCGTCGTGGTCGCTCCCTTAACACAGGAGGGTTTGAAGGTCACATACTTCCCCAGAAAACTCTACTCAGGTACAAGATGATATTGTTTTATCATCCAGAGAAATCATATTTAAATTTTGTATAATGACAAAATATCATTAAAAAAAATGTTTTGGACTAGAGACTACAGGCTTACTGTATATGGGCTGATTTCCATGTTTCATTGTCTTTTCAGTCTCCTGTTCTGGAAACACCGTGGGAATGGGTGTGTATTCTAATTGAAACTCATCTAGAACGTATATAGATATATTAATATAAAAATTATATATGAATATTTTTTTTAAATATACACATTTAAAACAATTAAAATGACATGTTCTCCTAAGCATGTTCCTTATGACTCTTTCTGTGTATATCTGCAGTGATCTATCGAGGCAGAAGAAGTGTGGCCTAAAACCTTATTGTAAGTGATTGTACATAAATTATGACTGTTTACATTTAGTGTCATCACGCACAGATGCAGAATCTCATGGGACAGACTTACCCAGGGCATTGGAAACTGGAGGCCTTTGTGTCCACCATAAGATAAAGCGTATCATGTCAACATGTGGACATGTTTATTGCTGTACAGCCTGTGACAATAAAATATGACACTTGTACTCTTGGGACTCCAGATGCGCATCTCAGTCAACTCGTCTTCAGATGTGATAAATGATAAAGTGTCTTGTTACTTGTCTTAAAACATTTAGGAATACAAATAAAGTCTGTCGGAATGTCACCTGAAAAAAAATCGAATTATATTTGAAAGAAAATCCTACATTTATTATACTACATTTAATTGGTGATTTTAAATTTGAGATACACACACACACACACACACATGTATGTGCATGTGTGTGTGTAGTAGCATGGTCAAGTGATGAGATGGTGTGAAAAAAAAGACTAAAGATTTATGAGAATGTTGCAGGATATTGTCTTTGATGCGATATGAATGATGTATAGGCCATATACATTTCAGTGTATATTATCAAAGTTGGACTGCCCACAAATGTCCGGTTCTCACGTCTTTTTGTCTTCAATCAAAGGGCACAGATGAAAGAAGATGGAGCTCTGACGTCATCAACGGAGACAACAGGCCATTCTCTTCTCTCTGCTTTCATCTCGCCACATTTATATACTGTTTTCCAGCAATACCTATAACAATTGTCTCAATAAAAATGTATGTGTATCTTTAAGATCTTTAAAACGTGAAAGCAAAAATATATATTTTTCAATCAAATTGTTAACCATTTCTAAATGTGTGCTATTTTATACATTCATTTCCTTTGTATTAGGAAGTTTGCATTCATACTTTAATTGTTTCATACTCAAAGCATGTCATGAAGCCCAAATGTTTACATGTCCAAAAAGTAAGTAATATCATAATGAAAAGAAAAATGTCTATGTTAATGTGGCATAATGACTTGAACAACACTTGTAGGAAGTCCCCTAAGCAGCAAGCCTCCAAATGAGTGGACCAGTGTGTTTTATAAAGGGTAGGGCGGACCTCTTCAGAACTAGGATGAGAAATCTGAACTGTTCAGTGTCCGCCCCAGGTCATATGTGTCCTTTGGATGATATATTACATTGAATTTGCAAAATATGTATGTTTACTAACGGCCTACAGCCTGAGAACCTCAATGCAATAGCAGCCTTTAGTACTCTTAATAAACTGCATGAAGCATTACATATTGAGAATATTTTTTTTTTATTAACATTTCAGTTTCTTAAATATTTTTCACTATATATTACTATATATTTTTTCACCACTATTTGCTATTATATATTTATTTTATGTGCATGTTTTAGGGCTGCTAAAGTTGTCACATTAATTATTTAGATTGATATTACATTTATTAAAGTAATTTTGCTATAGTGTTCTGTTTCTTAAGACTGGTCTAAACAGTCAGAACTTTGCAAGAAAACCACAAAAGGTTTCCGTCTCCAATGCACAGTCACAAACAACATGTTTATCAGTCGATTATGTAGAAACGTTCTCTTTCTCTATGCAATGAAGATCAACACGAGACTGCATATTTTCTATCTATCTAATGGCACATGTATTTATAAATGAAACGCAGATGGGAAACCTAATTATTTTAAGTTGCAAAATAACTTAAAGACATGGCATGACAAACAAAAGAAACAAATCCACGTCACGAACATAGAGTTCCTGAGCTGTGTTTTCATCCATGAGAAACAACACAAAAGAGGATATTATATTCTCGTACATAACACCATATTTAGTGGCACTTGCTAAGATAAGTATTACTGTTATCAATACTGGATTTGAACACACCCTGAACCATAAATATTAAACTTCAGTAACTTATCCGGCACCATCTGTGCTATGGGTGAGTGGTACCTCAAATCAGATGAAAACCTTCCACAGATTTGCATTGAAAACCAGACCCAGTTGGCAATCACCTAAAGAGACCTCATAACATGTAAAACCACCAGGAACAACCTTGCAACCATTTAGCAACATCGTAACAACCTATATAACAACATTAAGTAGCCACAACATTCTATCATTGTGGCAGTTGGTTTTGAAGGGACAAGAACCACTCACCTTTTCTTTAGAACAAATAAAAAATAAAGGTTACTGAAATTAATCTAGATTTTTACATTTTCTGAAGAAATTGTAAGTAGTGCTACAAGCAAAATGGCAGTTTTTATGTCTCTTATTGTCCACCTGGTTGTAAAAAATGTTAAAATTGTAAGACTAACCACTTAAACAAGTAATAGCACACATCCACTCAAAAAGTCACATAATTTGAAGCATGATTCATTTCCACAGCACAAACATGCTGCACATCAAAGTTTAAAGGGGTCATATGATGCTTTTTTTAAAGATCATTATTTTGTGTATTTGGTGTAACAGAATATGTTGACATGCTTTAATGTTCAAAAAACACATTATTTTTCAAATACTGTACATTACTGTAGGTCCTCTATGCCCCGCCTCTCTCAAACGCATCGTTTTCTACAAAGTCCCTCCTTCCGACAAGCGCAGTGTGCTCTGATTGGCCAGCTGAACCAGTGCATTGTGATTGGCCAAACACCACAAACATGCGTCGGAAATGTAACGCCCCTTAACATAATCGCTAGCTTCATCTTTCAAAATAAATGTAAAGACAGAGCCCGAAAGGGGAACAGAGTCGCGTTACAGACACAGTGAAGGAAGCTGGTATGTGTTCAGTACACAAGCCACGGTTAAGACAGCTGACTCCACTGTGAGTGACCCCCTCTCCCCTCTCTCTCTCTCCTCTCTCTCTCTCTCTCTCTCTCTCTCTCACAATGTAGTGATGGGAAGTTTGGATCATTTTACCAACTCGGACCTTTGAGTCTCATTCAGCAAAATTAACAAATCTTTTTTCCGAGTCATTTCGTTCATTTTAGCAAAATATAATTAAAATGTCACGTGTTACTTCCCTAACACATCTACTACTTACACAAACGTTGATCACACTACAAACAATACAAAAGTGCTATAAGAAACAGAAAATATTAATTAATTGTTTACCTGGGTCTTCAGTCTATGATTAGCTCACATCACCTCTTATCTGACAAGTCTTTGGGTTTGAGTCGTTCGTTCATCACGTGATAGACCCATAAGCTTTAACCAATGCAGTCTGAGCAGGAAAGAGAATTGATTAGTTAATCTCCCGAGTCTTTCGAATCGTTCGTTCTTTTGACACATGATGTGACCGCATTGGATAGAGAAATTAGTTAATTTACAAGCTTCCTCACAAACGGGTGCATAGTTATTATTATTATCATCATTATTATAAGTATTATTTACTTTACAGTTAAGTGATTGGTTTGGTCTCAAATTGTAGCTTTTTACTTCTTACAGTTTTATAAATGTGTGAATTTCTGTCATTATGGTTCTTTTCCATAAAACTGAATGTTGTAACAAAGGAAATAAAGATTTGGTTATTATTATTAAGTCTCTTTCGGCTCAGACTGCATAGGTTAAAGCTTAAGGGGCTGTCATGTGATGAACGAACGACTCAAAAAACCCAAAGAAAGCGAGAGATGAACTAATTAATTCTCTTTCCAGCTCAGACTGCATAGGTTAAACTTATAGGGCTGTCACGTGATGAACGAACGACTCAAAACCCGAAGACTCGAACAGGTAAACTTACGACCAATCCAGTACAAACTATAGGATGTGCGCATGCGCGACCTGAACGAACACTACCCGAGAAGATTCAAAAGGAAACGAAACCTTCAAAGAACGACCCCCACACTCCGCATTTGAACAGTCAATAGCAAATACTTAAAACTAATAACAAAACAGTAGCCGATTCAAAAGCCCCAGATTGTCATAGCAAAGTCATAATTACCTCCTCTCCTAGATTCACGAAACAGTCGTACATAAAATGCATTGCTGTTCTGTTGTAAGTCATCTTAAAGATTACTAAATGCATCTACTTTCTGAAGGCCAAATAAAGTGCTTTTGCTTTCGACCTAGAAACACACAGCGTCTCCCTGACATGCTGCATCACCACACTAACTGCGGTTACTGAAACCACGCCATCTTTCTTTGCGTGCACATTTGGGTGGCATTATGCAAATATTCCCACATAGTGACGTAGATATGTGGGGGCATGTTAGAACGAGCCATTTAGGGGGGGCGTGGCAGAGTCTTAACTTTGATAAAGGATATCTCTTTGGTTTTGAGACTTTAGTCTTTGCAATTTCAAGGATCTTATCTATGCACAATCAGCTTGTAAACACTCCAAAGAGAAAGGAAACTTGAAATCACATCATATGACCCCTTCTCGGGATACAGGGACGCGGAAAGATGTTTTAGGTTGGGGGTGCTGTGTGTGTCCGTGGTTGGGTGCGTCGATATGAACACTCGTTTAAGTGACATACACACTGGGAAATTTGACTGCATATCACATTTTCGAAATTATCGATAGTAGCTGATCAATCTCGGGGGTTGGGCTGGGTCCGCTAGGCTCCGTGCTCGTGGTGGAGCTGGTTCACTTACGTCGGTGCTCGTGCTGGGGCTGGTGTTGGATGCCGATTTTGGAAAATTTTTGCTGGGATGGGCATTTAAAAAAAATTTGAAATTCGCTTTTGCGCCATTATCTCCTCGTATTTAAGTTAATCTTGTTCGCATTCTGTACAGAGCATGTCTGATACCACGCGCCAGCATCACGTGTTCAAGAGGATTAGGCTAATCATTCCATATAGAAAACATCACAAGTAAAATTAATCATGTTTATAAAGATAAACATGGGTTTATTATAGCCCACTTACAATTTACATTTCAGAGATCATTACAAATAAATTATTAAATGCTAAAACTGAATACATTTAAATGAACAAACTTGGTGTTGCATTTGCAACCATGTGAAAACAGGAGGTGCTGCAGCCCCCTCAGCACCCCAACTTCCTGCGTCCCTGGGATATATGAACTGTAACAGAAAATGGGCCAAAGAACACATATTTTGATGTACAGTACTGTGTGCACTGGATAAAAGTGTCAGCAAAATGCATAAATATAACAATAGCATTGCTGATAGATGCACTGATATGAGAGAGCAGCATGTGGGCAGAACGTGAGAAAGACACGAGACACGAGAAAGTCATCGTCTTACATGAACATAAAAACGTGTCTCAGTCAGACATGACCAATGTACTGCTTCTGAGAGAAAAGATGTGCCTCAAACACGTGCCATACAATGACACTGATAATTCATCCTGTGGGAAAGAATACTGATGACGCTTAAACCAGGTAAATAAATACTTATTTGGTTCCTCCTATACGGAGCAAAGATATTAAATCTCCTGTTTCTCATATTTGTCTTCTGAGCAACGGGCCCAAGTAATCTCATGTTCATCTCTGGAATATACTATACAACTTTTGCCCAAATTTTTGCACCGATTTAGTTGATGTTAATTGCCAAAAGTCAGAGCCAGATTTCACAGAATATCGCGTAATGTATGATGGACACAGACTCTGATTTTGTTTTGTTTTTTTTTTAGCTCAGACGATGAATCCATCCAGTCCGATGATATCAAACCTGTTTGATATTTTGAGCCGATTTTAGAACACATATTGCTTACATGTCACGTGTCTCCTTAGCAACGACTTTTATCTCACAATTCTGTCTTTCTTTTCTGCAGTGGTGAGGTTACATCTCACATTTCTGACTTCTCAGAAATGCGAGTATGTATCTTATAATTGTGACTTATGCAATTCTGATAAAGAAGTTAGAATCGTAAGACAGACTGTTCAGATTTGAAAAGTTGGGACCTACTTTATATTAAGTGTTGTTAATTACTATGCACTTACATTTAAATTAATCATTGATACAATGTACTTATATAATTATGGATTATAATGACTTATACTGTCTTTTTACGCGTTGTGTTGCATTGGGCCGCGTAAATATAAAACCATGTCTGCATTTGTGATCGGAGAAATGACAAACAAGTGCTACTCTACACTGCTCAAAATTCGCAATTAAATCATCAGTGGCAAATCCTTTAAACATAAAAAAATGTACTTACAGTCTGTGAGTCAGAACAGCCGGCATTGTAGTCTACTACCAGGATCAGGAAACAGTCCTCCATAAAATGTGCTGCACACATCTGAATATTTGGGTTTAAACTGTTCTGGAACAGTGTTGTAAACTATTCTAGTTCTAGTTGTGTCCTCTTTTGGAAGAACAAACAAAGTAGTTTCACTTTCACAACGAAAAAAACAGCGGCCTAGCGTGAGCTGAGGCCGGGATAGACGTGAGCAAGGGCGAAGGGGTTGAGAGACGGTTGCAGGCCGGCGGATTCGATGAAGGAGCGGCAACCACATGTGACAACCCTGGGCTGGAATCCGCTTCGTCCACGGTGAAAGCCGATCGGCGATCCACAGCGTGAAGTTGATGTTTTTCTTCAGCGACCAGCACGGATCAGCTTAGGCATGACGAAGTGGATATCGTCCTCTGTTGGAAGACCAAACAAAGTAGTTTCATTTTCACAACGAAACACAGCGCCTTCACGAAATGGCAGCGGCAACAACAATACTACAACAAGAATAAAAGTTACACCTTCTTTCTTTGCGTGAACATTTGGGGGCGGCGTTATGCAAATCTTCCCACATAGTGAGGTAGATATGTGGGGGCGTGTTAGAACGAGGCGTTTTAGGTAGGCGTGGTTAACTCTTAACTTTTATAAAGAATATCTCTTTGGATTGAGACTTTAGTCTTTGCAACTTTACAGATATTTTTTATGCACCAAGAGCTTGTAACACTTCAAAGAGAAAGGGAAAAATTTAAATCGCATCATATGACCCCTTTAAGTTGCTAGGGTATATTTGTAGCAATTGCAAAAAAAAACTTTGTATGGGTCAAAATTATAGATTTTTCTTTTATGCCAAAAATCATTAGGATATTAAGTAAAGATCATGTTCCATGAAGATATTTTGTAAACTTCCTACCGTAAATATATCAAAACTTAATTTTTGATTAGTAATATGCATTGCTAAGGACTTAATTTGGATAACTTTAAAGGCGATTTTCTCAATATTTAGATTTTTTTTGCACCATCAAATTCCAGATTTCCAAATAGTTGTATCTCTGCCAAATGTTGTCCTATCCTAACATACATTTATTCAGCTTTCAGATGATGTATAAATCTCATTTTGACCAAATTGACACTTAAGACTGGTTTTGTGGTCCAGGGTCACATTTAAAGACACTTAATATGAAGTCGGACCAAAAGTTGTGTAGTGTATTAGCTGCTATACACATTCATTTTACAGCCTTATACTCTTTGTCTCATTTGTTTCCATTTTTTCAATGAATTTGAGGAGAAATATTACTTATTACAGTTAATGCTACTGTGCAACATATCTGAACATACTTCACGTTTCCTGAACAACAAAAGGGCCACATCTGAATAATAAAGCATCTTGATGTTCTGAAGGGCAAAGAAAGTATGATGGTTGTGATGGAGCTTTGTTCAAAGTTAAATATTTTGTTATATGCAACTATATGCAACTTAAGTTAAAACTTTGTGTAATTTAACATTACTTTCGATTCAGTTTCACCTTTCACTACAATCATGAAGTTGTACTTCCTGTGTAAGTCTGAATCAAGTTCCTTCTCAAATACTATGATTCAGTGCTTACATAGAAGAGATGAAAGAAACAAGCGATTCTCATTCACTGCTGAGAAGCAAACCTGATCAGACCTGGACTCCACCTGTGTTAAAGCAAAAGAAACCATAGCATTAAAGACACTGATCTTAACCACTATACAAAACCATTGGAGTTGGCTGGACACAGAACTGGGTGTATGTATCAGGTTCTGAATTGAAGAGGCAGATTTACTTTCCCTTATAGCTTCTTCTTTCTGGGATCAGTGAGACCAAGACACAGACACTATATTCCTTCATTATCTTTCTCTTTAAAGTACCAGCACACCCTGTTTTAGGCACAATGATGAATTCTGACTGAGAGTGTAACATTTTGTTGCTTTCCGCATTCCCAGTGCAGTTTAGAAAAGCATGGAAGATCTCTCATATTTTGAAATGATGAGACTGTACTCTGTCTCTAGACTTAAGACCTTATAATATAAGAAGAAAAGTGATGTATCATTAGAAGTTATGTATTGGCCAGGTGTGACCCACTTCCTTACAGAAAATTGTAAGCTAAAGGATCCAGATGGGACAGGAGGCTGGGTATGAGAAGAAAAAGAACTGCTTCCGAAACAAGATTACATAAGTTGAATTAATGACACAGTGAAAAAAGTAATAGAATGGAATAAATAAAAAAATTTATAAAATAAAAAAAGATGATATAAAAATACAACAAAGAGTTAATGATTTACAGAATGAAGCTGAACTTCTTTCAAAATCTATATATATATATATATTTGGTAAAAAAAAAAAAAAAAGGTATTTTTGGATACTAGTTTGTCATTTTTATCTCATATTAGCCAACATTCAGCTGAAGATGCAGCCATTAATAACATGAAAAGCAAATGCATACATTATTTTTAATACATATTCATATTTGATATTAAAACAATGGTGTTAAAAACAATAACTACACAAGATACACTAAAATATCTCCATTACAGAATTAACTGCTTTTCAGTGAATGCACCATTGGGAATTCAGTGAGCGATAACTGAATAACTTTATAATAAATGATTTACTGAAAATAGTCATCAATCCAACTGAACTGATTCCGTTCAAATGCAACCCCACGCGAGTCAAATATTCAAAAATAAGTTTTCATGTCTTGTACTGGGAGAACAAATCTGAAAGACCAACTCATTCACAAATTCAACACCATCATTACAGAGGACGATATTAAACCAGGATTAAGGTGAAATAAGAGGGGGAAATGTGTGTTTAATATGCAGTAATTTAATCTTTCTTTAACATTACACCAGACTGCTTGAGGCAAGCCAGTACAAGGATGGGAATTTCACTCTTTCCATTATCCTGAGCCTGTTGTCCTGAAACCTAATGATTAACAACCTATCCTATATCACTTACCACTCAAAAATAACCCTAACACCAGTGTGATCTTCGTTTAAGCAAATGATCATTTTAAAATAAAGTAATTATTAAAAATATGGCACATATCTAGAGAGAACTAGTGTCAACGTTTGTGGTCTTAATTAGTCTAAGAATAAACCTTAGACCCCCAGCTTACCCTTTACCTATAAAAAACATCACACACACACACACATGTGCGCGCTCACACACACCACACACACACACACACACAGAGATTACTGGATGATGTCTTTAGCCCAGAGGCATCCACCTGCCCTCATTTTGGATGCACTGATTGGTTCATACAGAGCAGGTATACTTGCACCATGCCACAAAAGATTTCAGATTTCTCTCTGTATTAGAAAGTGTATGTATCTTAACTTATTAGCACCTTATGCATCTAATCAGAGATGCATCTTCCAGGGACACTGTTCATCTTTGTAACGCTGTTTTCAGTAGCACAGGTATTTATTAATCTGTCCAAAAAAAAAAAGATCTGTTAATGATTTGTTCATTTTTTATGTTTGAAGTCCTAATGATTAAGTTGTCTCTCACATTCTTCTTTGTTCTAAGGTAATAGAAGCTACTACTGCAAGTAAGTATTTAATTCTTATTTACTATTTATTGTATTATTTATTTTAGTAATAAGTAGAGGTATTAAGAATATTAATACAGTGTAGAACTAACTATGTATCACAGTTCAGTAAATTAAATTTTGTTTAATTTATAGATATTAGAAAATATATATTTGAGCAAAAATAATAAATGTTTAGGAATGTATGTAACTAAATATATAGTATTATTACACATTATTCAATTTTGAAGTGACTTACACTTTTTTTTTTTTGTTTCCCTCCAGACTGTAATATAACATCAATATTATCACCCACTGCGTCGTCTCTGCTTGTAAAATGGAACACTTTCCCAGGTGCGACAAGCTATACTCTGGATGTCAGGGTTGTGAATTCAAACAACACAGCACCTGTCACTTTTACACTCGCTGCATCCATTGCGGAGAGACTGGTCCAAGGCTTAAGACCAGGACAAATTTATCTAGTGACTTTTAAAGTGTTTGTGTTAAATCATATGTCATGCATCAACTCCACAACAGCACAGACAAGTAAGTTATCGACCCACACATATCTTAAGTTTTTAGACATTAAAAAAAAATATTAATTTCATTTAATTTGTATATGCAGTTCCTACCGCCTCGCAAATAACATATTCGAAGGCAATATCAAGCAGCTCGATCAGGTTTGAGTGGTCCAGTGCGCAAGGAGCCGAGAAATACATTTTGGTGGTGAATGGAACTTTCCATCCTGAGACTCATAACCTCACTTTCACCACGCTAAGTGGACAGATAGACAACCTCCAGCAAGCCACTTCATACAGCTGTTACATTTATTCCGCCAATTCTGCAGGACTTGGCTCCAAGAGCCTTGTTAAAACCATCAGAACGTGTAAGTCTACTTGGTTCTTTCCAGTTTTGTGCTATTTTCGTTACGGCAGCTTTGGTATACTGTCAATGAAATCTTGCCTTACTATAATTGACAATTAGCAAATATTTTTGTTCAACAGTGGTGCAGCCACCAAATAACGTGGCTGTAAGAGAGTTAACGCAGAGCATGGCTCGCGTAACATGGAACAATGTTTCAGGAGTCCTGCTCTACCAGGTATCAGTGACAGCCAATAACAAGCCGGGATTTCCCCCGGTTCTTAAGAACGTCACTGGTACCGCAGTGAATATCTCAAACCTGGAGCCGTGTACAACATACACAATAGGGGTTGCATCCATCAACATGTTCCTGGAACCAGGAGAGTTCATCAACGTCACCTACTTAACTTCCAGTAAGTCAAGATGAAGCAGAACATTTCAGAGTGAAACCTTTGAATGAAATCCTAAAGCAATAGATTTATGCCTTGATGTGTTTTGGATGCTTCTAGACTTGCATAACCAAGCCTTTCTTCTAGTCCAGAACCAACACTAAAACCAGCCTAGAATTCAATGCCGGTCTTTTCAGCATCTGGATATGCAGAACTCTAACATATTACTTCTTGTTTATCTCAGCCATTTCAACAGTTTCCTCCATCTCTGTGGAGTACAACTGTCTTACTTCTACAGCAATGGTCAGTTGGCATGTGGTTTTTGGTGCCACGTCGTACCATGCCGTCATTACAGATGGTCAAGGCCGGTCGCTCAACTGCACTTCCACGGACACCACCTGCCAGGTCTTGATGCTGGTCTGTGGAGAACGATACTCTGTACGGATCACAGCCTTCGCTAACTGTGAAAGCACTTCTGATGGCAGCTACATCTTCGAGACAAGTAAAGATATCCTTTCTCAAAGGTCACACTCACACCTCATCCAGTCCTCTGGGACAGGGGCTTTCAACTTGTGGGGCCCAGAACCTGTTAAGGGGGGAGCGATAAACTGTTAATTCAGAGGCATACACTCGAGTAATTATGAATACAATCTGGCAAATCTTTAGCCATCCACTAGGGGGCAATCTGATTAGTCCCACTGCTGATCAGTAGACAGTTAGGGCAGAGTTGGCGTAATCAAGTTCCGATATCAGGGCTATCGCTCACGCTTATTGACAGTGGAAGATGATTTACGGTTAGCCGTGTCGGTAAAAATCCAACCACGGATTGGCGTATTGTGCTCTCAGAAACAGGCTCAGCCATCACACTGAATCAGGTAAGCTGGTTATATATAAGGTTTCAGTATAATTACGCACGCTATACCAGGGGTGATGCTTTTTAGGTGGGCTTCAGCCCCCCTATCTGTCGTCTCAGTCCCCCTAAACTAGCTGAACGATTGGGCCAGTGCAGCTTCCTCAAGAACATTTATTATTCTCACGTGTTTTAAGTCTTGTCAGATCAAAAATTAAAGTGATTTTAAGCTATTCAAGTGCAAGACAGCATGAAAGAGATCTCAATGCGGTACTCGCGTACTGTGATAGATTGTTTATGTGCGCGCACACACAGAAAGCCGTCTTTCAGACAGCGCGAGTGAAATTAGACAAACTTGGGGGGGCGTGGGGCGCATGTCAAGGTTGAAAACCCCTGCTCTGGGAGATGAGCAGGAAATCCTCTCATGGTGTAACAAGTCTGTTGAGGAACACACCCAGGAATTACTGTCATGTAGATTAAATTAACTCTATGGTCTATTGAGGCAGAGGTTTTATGGAAGGTCATGTGGTATCAGGTGGCAGAGTCCTGCATCAGTCTTAGCCCTTAAAGGGGTCATATGATGCTGCTAAAAAGAACAATATTTGGTGTATTTGGTGTAATGCAATTTGTTTATGCGGTTTTTAAGGTTAAAAAAACATTATTTTCCACATCATGTACATTATTGTTTCTCCTCTATGCCCCGCCTTTCTGAAACGCTTCGATTTTTACAAAGCTCACGGTCTGAAAAGCAAGGTGTGCTGTGATTGGCCAGCTATCCAGTGTGTTGTGGTTGGCCGAATACCTCAAGCGTGTGACGGAAATGTTATGCCCCTTACCATATTGTGATAACCTATTATAAACGAGGCATTTGTTGCATCCAGTGGTGACATAATTACGGATTATAATGACTTATACTGTCTTTTTACGCGTTGCACTGCATCACGCCGTGTAAACATAAAACCATGTCTGCATGGATCTTTGAAGTGCTACTCTACACTGCCCCAAAAAACTTCCGGTTGAATCGTCAGTGGCAAATTATTTAAATATAAAAAAACGTACTGAAAGTCGGTGAAGTAGAACAGACGGTGTTCTGGACGATTTGTGCTACCCTGTCGATTTGGATAACCACCATTAAAATGTAGATGGTAGAATAATTCGGATAGCGAAAAAAAAAAGTTTTGCTAACTATCAGATTTTGATTCCAGTATGTATAATAAGGGTGTGAGCTTTATTAACATGTACACTACCCCAACCCTAACATACCCTACAGTAGGCTACATACAGTGTGGTACCATAATCTGATATGTAGAATTATTTGTCAGAACAGCCGGAATTGTAGTCTACTCTACCAGGTTCAGTAAACAGTTCTCCATAAAATGTGTTGCACACATATGAATATTTGTGTTGAATTGTTCTGGAACAGTGTTGTTAATACAACTTAACTACTGATTTCTAGTAATGTCCTCTTTTGGAAGGCCAAACAAAGTGTTTACGCTCCACAATCGAAACAGCGTCCACAAAGCGGAGCATTGAGTAACGGAGGGTGGGAGCTAGAGGGCGGATTCGACGATTGCAGGTTCCGGAGGGGCTGCGCGGCAACCACAGTGACTCCGCTTCGTCCACAGTGGTGTGAAAGCGATCGGCGATCCACCATGCAAGGATATATTTCCTCAGCGACCCAGCACGGATCAGCCCAGGCATGAACGAAATCGGATCGCTCTTTTGGAAGGCCAACAAAGTAGTTTCGCTTTCACAACAAAACACAGCGCCTTCACGACATTGCGGCAGCGGCAACAACAATACTACAGCGAGAAATAAAAGTTACGCCTTCTTTCTTTGATGTGTGAACATTTGGGCAGTGTTATGCCAATCTTCCCACATCGTGACGTAAACATATGGGGGTGTGTTAGAGCGAGCCGTTTTAGTTAGGCGTGGTTGACTCTTAAATTTATAAAGAATATCTCTTTGGATTTGAGACTTAGTCTTTGCAACATTACAGATCTTATTTATGCACCAAGAACTTGTAACACTACAAAGAGAAAAGAAAAATTTAAATCGCACCATATGACCCCTTTTTAAGTTATTACTCTACCGGCCCTTTCTAAGTTATCTTTCTTCAGATGTAGTTTTATCTACTTCTCAGTTGTCATCACTTAAAAGGGATAGTGCACCCAAAAATGAAAATTCTGTCATCATACTCAACATATGCAACCTGTATGGACTATCTTTGGGGACCCCCATTTTACTTCATTGTATGGACCAAAAAAAACAGCTTGGTATATGAAATTATCTCTTTGTGGTCGGACTCAGAAGAAGTAAGAGAAAGTAAGTCATACAGGTTTTGAACAACATGACCGTAAGTAAATGATGAGGTTTTAATTTTGGGTATCGCCTTTAAACCAAAAAGGAATTGTATAGCATTTCTCTCCCCCATCTCTCAAACAACGCACCCTGCCCACCCAAAGCACTAGAGCTGTACCGGGAGGTGTTCCCTAAAACGTATCTGTTCTCGGTGGGAGTCACCAACAACACGGCTTATTACTTCGCCATAGCTGTGGACTCGGACCAACTGGTAACTGAATGCCTCACTGTGACAACTGCTGTTTATTGCACCGACACCATAGTGGTCAAAAAACCTACAGCTTCAAGGGTGGTCAAACCTACAGCTTCTATGTCAGATCCATCTACTCTGGAGGACTAGACTGCAACAGTGGATACACAGACGGTGTGGTGATCAAAACAGGTGAGTCATCCATTTCTGTACAAATGGATAAATATTAAATTTTCCATGATATGACACTGTTATACAGCTATAACTTGTAAAATGGATACTGGTGCTATTAGTATTTCACAATCACTAAAATGAGAGACACATGATTTTGCATCTGTTTCTGTTTGTGTGTTTGTTTTGGAGTTTAAAATACATTTAAAAGACAATTCATATTCAGTTATATTATCGATTTAACAGCTCTAACACTATTGGATGAGAGAGAAAAAATTAGAACTGAATTGAGCTGGATTATGACACTTTGCAAATTGCAACATCAACACTGTTACTTGTTTTACATATAATTATTCATTTTGGCCCCCTCTGTCTCCTTACCCATGTAGCCCCATGTTTACCACAGAACATCTACACAATAGCAAACTGTAATAGCATCAGCAGTGCCGTCATTACTTGGGATGAGGCCACAGGAGCCGAGACCTACATTGTGGAGGCCCGCGGTAATCGTAAAGATTTCTACAACTGTACGTCTGCAAACACAAGCTGCACGCTAACAGATCTAGATTGTGGAGAGAGCCTGAGCGTGTGGATTGTTGCCACAAATGGTGAATGTACTACTGATCCTGTGCTGGGAGAGGTGGCAGAGACAGGTGAGTGATTCTGGGTACTGTGGTAATACCAATTGCAATGTAAATACATTGGCATATGAATATAAACTTACAAAAAAAATACTGTGGCATGGTTTTAGATGGTGATACTATACACTATATCTCCCACCGTAGTTCCCTGCATACCTCAGAACGTGTCCACTGTGAAGACTTGTAGTTCAGAATCTGCCTCTCTCACATGGAGCAATGCCAATGGTGCCATCATCTACATTGGATCGGCAAAGCACGTAGATGGTACAATTCACACCTGCGCTGCCATGGCGGCAGAGTGCACATTCCCGAACCTGAGATGCGGCGAGACGTATGATGTGAATGTCAAGTCAACTAACCTGCAATGCAACAGTGCTGAGAGTCATCATGTCACCCTGCAGACGGGTAAAAAATGTGGAATCATAATAGTAATTAAAAAAACATTCAAATTAGGAATGAAGAACCGACCAATCTAAATTAAATTAAAAATCTCTAACAAACAAAACTAAAAGTTTATGATACAAGTGCCGATTTTACATGTAAAGAGAAATAATATTTCAATAAAAAAATTAAATGGTTATGAAGAAAAAAGTAAAATATTTAAAGTGTCAAATGTGAATAATGTAAATAAAAAAAAAGTTAAAAGTACATCAAACAGGATAAATAAAATAGGCCAGTATTTAAAATGTAATATAACAATAATTAAAATAAAAAATAAATGGATGAATACAAGTAGCCCGAATAGTTAAAAAGTTCAATAACAACCAAAAAGGATGAAGGAAAAGGACATACTTTTAAAAAGAAAAATAAAACAATAAGAAAGGATGAATAGTTGACCAGATATTTTAAAACCACAATTTATAATACCTAACGTACAAAACCGAAACAGGAAGGATTTTTAAATTAAAAACACAAAGTTAAACTAAAAATTTCTAATAATATGGTCTTTTTATATTTAATCTTCATCTAGCTTTTTTATATTAATCGACCTGATGTTTACTGTTTTTTTAAACGTTTATATAAAAGTAAAACAAATTAATTTCTGATGTACACAAAGTAGATCTAATACATTTTCTATTGTAGCTCCATGTGCTCCAGTCAGTGTGGGGGTCACTAGAGACTGTGCATCGAATCACGTGATAGCAAGCTGGCAGGCCCTTCAGGATGGGAGTCTGTACACAGCACTACTGCAGGATGAACATGGACCCACAGTTAATTGCAGCACCAGCTCTAACAACTGCACATTCGCAGACCTGCTCTGTGGAATGAACTACAACGTCACAGTCACAAAGAACGATGGTCAATGCAGGAGTCTGCCATCCACACCCATTCAGATACAGTCAGGTAACAGTCATGTGAGCATGCATGCATGTTTACACAGTAATAACAGATCTTTGAAACTGACTGCGTATCTCCTTTAGCTCCCTGTGACCCTCAAAACATCACAACTGTGCTCCAGTGTGACACCAACACGGCCAACGTGACATGGGCTGCCAGCGCAGGAGCTAATGGGTACACAGCAATGGCAACAGACGTGCAGCAGCAACGCTTAGCTTCTTGTCACTCTATGGGAACTTCCTGTCAGCTGACCTCTCTGCCGTGTGGGATGAGACTAAATGTGACTGTCCAAGCTGATGACACCACCTGCAACAGCAGCTCTCAACCTAAAGCTGTGGTGGTAACAGGTGACAGCTCATGTTAACTTTTGCTGATATATGTGATTCATAACAACGTGTACAAATAATTTGGCCTTTAAATACATTAGATGTATGAATTTCAATGCATTAGATAGAAAAGTGGCATTTTCTGGTTTGTTTTATCCAATTATGTATCTATAAATATATCCTAAGTAACCACAGCTGTTCATCACATTAACTATGAATATGACCTGCTAAACCACAAAACACTTATGTTATTTAATTCATTGACGTTCATTCATGTTTAAACATAGCTTAAGTGTCCACATTTTTTTTAGGGTCTACATGTATTTCAAACAAACAAATAAATAAAAAAAACAACACACTACCATTCAAAGGTTTAGGGTCAGAAAGATTTTTTTATATATAAGATCAAATTGTTTTGTTTTGTTTTTTGGAAAGAAATTAATTATTTTATTCAGTAAGAACACATTACTGTAAAGACATTGATAATGTTACAAAAGATTACAATTTCAAATAAATGATCTTCTTTAGAATTTTCTGTTAAAAAAGGTATCATGGTTTCTGCAAAATATTGAGCAGAACAACTGTTTTGAAAATTGATAAGGATGTTTCCAAATCAGCATATTAGAATGATTTCTGAAGGATCATGTGACACTGAAGACTGGAATAATGGCTGCTGAAAATTATGCTTTGACATCACAGGAATAAATGACATTAAAAATATACTAAAATAGAAAACAATTATTTTAAAATGTGATAATAATTCACACAATATTAGTGTTTTAAGTTAAATAAATGCAGCCCTGGTGAGCATCGGAAATGTCTTTTAAAAAAACAAACAAAAAACTACCAACTTTTGAACAGTACTGTAATATGTACCCTTTTAAATATAATCTATTTTTTCATATAACTTCCTCTTCTCTAGCTCCCTGCATTCCCACAAATGTTGCTGCCGCTCTAAACTGTACATCCAACATTGCTTCCATCACCTGGCACAGTGCACTTGGTGCCACTTGGTACTTGGTAAAGGCGGAAAGCAGCCAAGGGTACAAGACGTCCTGCAACAACACTGTCACACACTGTGATATCCCAAACCTGCAGTGTGGCCAGGAATATTCCATCACAGTCATGGGCATGAATGGTGTCTGCATGGGCCCGGCTAGCCAGCCTGTCACTCTCGTCTCAGGTACTTGAACTCAGC
Source organism: Sinocyclocheilus anophthalmus (assembly GCA_018155175.1). Classification (NCBI taxonomy): domain Eukaryota; kingdom Metazoa; phylum Chordata; class Actinopteri; order Cypriniformes; family Cyprinidae; genus Sinocyclocheilus; species Sinocyclocheilus anophthalmus. The sequence goes on from JADLZN010009898.1 coordinate 39,099, forward strand.
TCATTAGTGATAATTAGTGATTGGGGGAACAACAAACCGGCTTTTTTCTGAACTATTAAGAAACTTTCTAGCAACCACCCAGAACACCCTAAGCAACTATACCGCAATCCTTAGCCGTTTTTTCATGTCAAGCACCATTCAGTAAATGTAAAAACATATACTGCTTTTTGATGTATTAACATTTTTGTCATGATCCAGCACCATGCCACAACACTGGCATTCAAGCCAGTCTGGACTGCCGCACCAACTCAGCACTCATTTCTTGGACACCAGGCAATGGTTCGCTAAGTTTCAATGCAACACTGCAGTCTTTCCAGGACCCCCAAAAGCACAGCTGCTTCAGCAACGGATCCTCCTGCAACATCAGCTCACTGCCGTGTGGTCAGCACTATAACATCAGTGTTACAGGATACGGCCGGACCTGTCCAACCTCTTCTAAAACCTTGGTCACTCTAGACACGGGTATAACATTAAATAATAATACAAAGTGAAATAAGATTAAAACCTAATTTGGTGATTCTTCTGGCATCAAATGATATATGGTGCTAAAATCTTCTGATTTTGTGCATGAATCTTTTCCTTTCAAGCTCCATGTGTTCCCACTCAAGTCAATGTGTCATTATCCTGCGGGTCCAACACTGCATCTGTTTCCTGGGCAGCATCTAGTGGCCTTGTTTCATACTATACAGTAACAGCAGTAGATGATAATGGACAAACACTAACCTGCAACTCCAGCAGCACTTCCTGTGACATCAGCGGCCTGGTGTGTGGTCAGGTGTACAATGTGTCAGTCACAGCTATAAGTGTGGACTGCACTGGGCAACGTAGTGAAGTGCGTCGCATCAGTACTGGTAAGTATTTTCTAAGTATTTGAAATTTGGAGAAAAAAAAACACTTTTACTGAATAACTCGTGTTAAGTGCTTTGATGACCGTACTTCACATTTTGTATTTGACAGCACACCACAGATCCTGTTGAGAATGCTTTGTTTTTAACCTGGAATATTACTTTAAACATGCTAAAGTGATACTTTGTTTACCTTTGTCTCCCAGCACCCTGTGCTCCTCAGTCTGTGGTCAGTCAGCTCTTAGACTGTCGAACAGGTGATGTTCAAATTAGCTGGCAGTCGAGTAAAGGGGCGCAGATCTACTATGCTCAAGCAAAAACCACTGACAAGACTCTGGTGTGTAACTCCACCTCCACGTCCTGCATAATCCCTGCAATTGGCTGTGGGCAGACGTACAATATCACTGTGGTTGCAGAAGCCAACGGCTGTAGCTCCAACGCCAGTGTGACCAGTCAGGTCACGGCAGGTACAGTAGCATTTGGACAAAGCTGAAAGCTTCCATTCTAGAAGCCATATAGCAACACCATAGCACTACTCATGTTCAGATTACTTTTGTGTGTTTTTTTTTAAACGGAATAAAATCTAGTTATTTTTGAAAATGTAATTGTTGCCTCTACTGGTGCGTAAATGACATGCGTAACCTTCACCTTTAAATATCATTATTTTCTCTACTCTTCAGCCCCATGCCCTCCACTGAATATCCAGTCCATAATGAATTGTGACAGCAACACAACAAGTGTGTCCTGGTCCAGGGGCAATGGAGCTCTGTCCTTTATGATGGCAATGGAATGCTCTAATGGACAGAGGTACATCTGCAGGACCAATGAAACAGGATGTGACATCACTAACATGGCATGCGGACAAACATGCACAGTTAAAGTAGTGGCAGAGGGACGTTCCTGCAACAGCTCTGAAGGGACTGGATCACCTGTCATAACAGGTAAGAGAAACTGTTATATTGAAATATGGTGAATATTAGCGTTCAAAAGTTTTTAATACTTTTATTGAGCAAGGATGAATTGACAGACATTAAAGTGACAGTAAAGACATTTATAATGTTACCAAAAATCTCTATTTTAAATAAATGCTATTTTGAACGTAATTTCCACAGCAGCACAACTGTTTTCAACACTGATAATAATAAGAATAATACGAAATGTTTCATGAGCACCTAATCAGCATATTAGAATGATTTCCAAAGGATCATGTGACTGGAGTAAAGGTGCTGAAAATTCAGCTTTTCATCACCACGAATCCGTTAGTAATAATTACTTTATCATTTTATAATATAGTAAAAAATGCAGCATTTGAAATTTGCAATGTTGTTTAAAAAGAATATTTAATGTTAAATACAACTTAAGCTCCATCACCAAGGATTTTTTTTGTTGTTGTAAAAATGACACCAAACACACACTATTAAACTTACCTAGCATTCAAGCGGACAGGACTTTGAATATGCCTTTAAAATAATAAGTCAACATGTACTCATTTTGTTTTCTATAACTCTGAATATTGCTTTAAAATAATAAGTCTACTATGTACTCATTTTGTTTTCTATCATTTACCCAGGTCCTTGTGTACCACAAAATGTGTCGGCCAGTGTAAGCTGTAGCAGCAAAATAGCAAGTGTAACCTGGGGGAGCAGCCAAGGGGCGGAGCTTTACACAGTGACAGCCAGCAGTGCTAATGGCCTTTCAGCTAACTGCACCTCAACATCCACTTCCTGTGACCTGTTAACTTTGACCTGCGGACAGTCTTACACGATCACAGTGAAGGCAAAAGGCAGCAACTGCAGCAGTGGGAACAGTGCGCCTGTTCAAGTTCAAGCAGGTTTGCTTATTATTTCATATCATGATTCTTTTTAAAGCTGAAGAATGTCTTTTTCATTTCAAAACTGTAAAAGAAAGGCACTGAATTAATTAACACTCAAGTTTTATCTTGCTTCTTGTGTTCTAGTGCCCTGCACCCCAAGTAATGTCCTGCCCACCGTGGATTGTGCCACAAATTCTTTAGTGGTATCATGGACACCTGGTGCAGGAGGACAGTATTACACGGCCACCTTGCAGGACAGCAATGGACTGTCCACCACCTGCCAGTCTACGGGCTCACAGTGTAATGTGACGGGGCTCAGGTGTGGTCAGCTGTACCACGTCAATGTGACGGCGTCAGATGATCTGTGCAGCAGCCCTCCCAGTGCTACTGTGAACACTAACTCAGGTACATAGAAACACATACATGCATATACTTGTCTATATACTCTATACTCACTCTTGTTCCCATAGAGACTTTCTGCTAAATTAATTGCTATGTTCTCTGTTCACTGCATAATGTGCAGTATATACTGTATATATCTTACTATTTTTAAGAAATAGTATGTAAAACTGATTATGCAACATTTTTACATTTGACTTTCTTGTCACATGACCTGATTACTTTTCAGAGCACATTTAATTCAGTGAGTGGCATTCAGGTGAAAACAAATAGGTTCATTTTGCATAAAATGTCTTTGCAAATCAAACAAATGAGTTGAGTTTGTCTGGACAAAGTTGAGTGCTTTGCATTGTGGGATTCAGCACCCAGACTACTATAGTCTGTAGTATGCCCTGCACATTTTTTTAAATTTTCATGATACACTACTGTTCAAAAGTTTGCGGTCAGTATGATTTTTTTTTAAAGAAATTAATAATATAATTATTACAATTAAATAAATGTTCCTTTCTGAAGAATCATGTGACACTGAAGACTGGAGTAATGGTTGCGGAATCCAACTCTTTAACAGAGTAAATAAGTCAGAATGCATGAAATGGCATTAGACCTCACCTTTAAAATGTAAAATACAAATTGTGTAAAAAAAAGAAAAAAAACTATTAAAATGAGGAATAAAAGAGACCGGACATCTAAAATGTAAAATTAAAAATTATGTAAGACAAAAAATAAAAGGGGATTATAAGAATGCAGAAATATTTTAAAATGTAAAATATTAATAATACAAAAATAAAAATAAATGGTAATAATACAAGTAAAATATTTAAAGTGTAAAATAACAAATAAGGTAAAAATAAAAGATGAATAAAAAGGCCCAGATAAAAAAAGTAAAAAAAAGGTAAATAAAAGTGGCCAGATATTTAAATGTTAAATAACAACAATAAAAAGGACGAAGCAAAAGGGACCTACTTTTTAAAATGCAAAATAAAACAATAAGAGAGGATGAATCAAGTTGCCCAGATATTTAAAAAGTAAAAATAACATAAACGTAACAAAAAATAAACAGGAAGGACTTTTAAAATTAAAACAAAAAAGACAAATAATATGGTCTTTTTATTTATCTATTTATCATTTTATATATTAATTGATCCGTGTTTTACTGTGTTTTTATACTTTTATATAAAAGTAAATCTAATACATTTTCTATTGTAGCTCCATGTACTCCAGTCAGTGTGGGGGTCACTAGAGACTGTGCATCGAATCACGTGATAGCAAGCTGGCAGGCCCTTCAGGATGGGAGTCTGTACACAGCACTACTGCAGGATGAACATGGACCCACAGTTAATTGCAGCACCAGCTCTAACAACTGCACATTCGCAGACCTGCTCTGTGGAATGAACTACAACGTCACAGTCACAAAGAACGATGGTCAATGCAGGAGTCTGCCATCCACACCCATTCAGATACAGTCAGGTAACAGTCATGTGAGCATGCATGCATGTTTACACAATAATAACAGATCTTTGAAACTGACTGCGTATCTCCTTTAGCTCCCTGTGACCCTCAAAACATCACAACTGTGCTCCAGTGTGACACCAACACGGCCAACGTGACATGGGCTGCCAGCGCAGGAGCTAATGGGTACACAGCAATGGCAACAGACGTGCAGCAGCAACGCTTAGCTTCTTGTCACTCTATGGGAACTTCCTGTCAGCTGACCTCTCTGCCGTGTGGGATGAGACTAAATGTGACTGTCCAAGCTGATGGCGCCACCTGCAACAGCAGCTCTCAACCTAAAGCTGTGGTGGTAACAGGTGACAGCTCATGTTAACTTTTGCTGATATATGTGATTCATAACAACGTGTACAAATAATTTGGCCTTTAAATACATTAGATGTATGAATTTCAATGCATTAGATACAGACCAGTGGCTTTTCCTTCTTCGGTTATTTACCCAATTAGTATATCTCCACATATATATCGATAACCACAGGTGGATTTCTAATAAACTATGAATATGAGCCGCTAAACACACACATTTTGTTATTTACTTCATTGACATTCTTCGTTTTTAAAACGTAGCTTAAGTGTCCACATTTTAGGGCAACATGTATTTCACCTGAGAAACAATAACTAGCAACCCTAATACCATTCAAGGTTTAGGGTCATAATAAATTTGTTTTGTTTTTTATAAGATCTTTTTGTTTTTACAAGAATGCATTTTTTATTTGGTAGAGACACTTCATTTTGATAAAAAGTGACAGTATAATGTTACAAAGGATTTAATTTTCAAATAAATTATCTTTTGATTTTCTGTTCATCAAAAAAAGAAAATCCTGAAAATATTTTTATCACGGTTTCTGCAAAAATATTGAGCAGAACAACTGTTTTGAAAATTGATAAGGATTTTTTTCTTGCGCCGTTTCAATCAGCATATTAGAATGATTTCTGAAATGTCATGTAACACTTGTAAGACTTGAGTAATGGCTGCTGAAAAATCTGCTTTACCCAATCCCAAACAGAAAAAATACAAATTTTTTTGACATTTAAAAATATGTATTAAAATAGAAAACAGTTATTTAACATTGTAATAATATATCACAATATTAAGGTTTTAGATAAAATAAATGCAGCCTTGGTGAGCATACGAAATGTCTTTTAAAAAAACAAACAAAAAAACTAACAAACTTTTGAACAGTACTGTATATGTACACTTTTTAAATATAATAAATTTTTTCATATAACTTCCTCTTCTCTAGCTCCCTGCATTCCCACAAATGTTGCTGCCGCTCTAAACTGTACATCCAACATTGCTTCCATCACCTGGCACAGTGCACTTGGTGCCACTTGGTACTTGGTAAAGGCGGAAAGCAGCCAAGGGTACAAGACGTCCTGCAACAACACTGTCACACACTGTGATATCCCAAACCTGCAGTGTGGCCAGGAATATTCCATCACAGTCATGGGCATGAATGGTGTCTGCATGGGCCCGGCTAGCCAGCCTTTCACTCTCGTCTCAGGTACTTGAACTCTAGCTCATTAGTGATAATTAGGGATTGAAACAACAGTCCGGCTTCAGTTTTTTCTGAACTATTAAGAAACTTTCTAGCAACCACCCAGAACAGCCTAGCAACCATACAGCAATTACTTAGCAGTTTTTTTCATAGCAAGCACCATTCAGTAAATGTAAAAACATATACTTCAGTTTGATGTGTTAACATTTTTGTCATGATCCAGCACCATGCCACAACACTGGTATTCAAGCCAGTCTGGACTGCCGCACCAACTCAGCACTCATTTCTTGGACACCAGGCAATGGTTCATTAAGTTTCAATGCAACACTGCAGTCTTTCCAGGACCCCCAAAAGCACAGCTGCTTCAGCAACGGCTCCTCCTGCAACATCAGCTCACTGCCGTGTGGTCAGCACTATAACATCAGTGTTACAGGATCCGGCCGGACCTGTCCAACCTCTTCTAAAACCTTGGTCACTCTAGACACGGGTATAACATTAAATAATAATACAAAGTGAAATAAGATTAAAACCTAATTTGGTGATTCTTCTGACATCAAATGATCTATGGTGCTAAAATCTTCTGATTTTGTGCATGAATCTTTTCCTTTCCAGCTCCATGTGTTCCCACTCAAGTCAATGTGTCATTATCCTGCGGGTCCAACACTGCATCTGTTTCCTGGGCAGCATCTAGTGGCCTTGTTTCATACTATACAGTAACAGCAGTAGATGATAATGGACAAACACTAACCTGCAACTCCAGCAGCACTTCCTGTGACATCAGCGGCCTGGTGTGTGGTCAGGTGTACAATGTGTCAGTCACAGCTATGAGTGTGGACTGCACTGGGCAACGTAGTGAAGTGCGTCGCATCAGTACTGGTAAGTATTTTCTAAGTATTTGAAATTTGGAGAAAAAAAAACACTTTTATTGAATAACTCGTGTTAAGTGCTTTGATGACCGTACTTCACATTTTGTATTTGACAGCACACCACAGATCCTGTTGAGAATGCTTTGTTTTTAACCTGGAATATTACTTTAAACATGCTAAAGTAATACTTTGTTTACCTTTGTCTCCCAGCACCCTGTGCTCCTCAGTCTGTGGTCAGTCAGCTCTTAGACTGTCGAACAGGTGATGTTCAAATTAGCTGGCAGTCGAGTAAAGGGGCGCAGATCTACTATGCTCAAGCAAAAACCACTGACAAGACTCTGGTGTGTAACTCCACCTCCACGTCCTGCATAATCCCTGCAATTGGCTGTGGGCAGACGTACAATATCACTGTGGTTGCAGAAGCCAACGGCTGTAGCTCCAACGCCAGTGTGACCAGTCAGGTCACGGCAGGTACAGTAGCATTTGGACAAAGCTGAAAGCTTCCATTCTAAATAAATATGCACACAATCACTCTCAATTGTATCTCTAATATGCTGAAAACAGCTGCATTAGTCTTTCTTGTCTCATCACATTTAATTACGATTTACATGAATCACGTAAAGGAGATATTTTCAATTTAAAACAGCAACATTTGACAAAAGAACAGTGCATAATGGAGTGCACCAGAGCAGCATCAAGAAATATCAAATATTGTGAGGAACACTTTGGCCATATCTGATTTTTGGAGGGGACGTTGTACCCTCAATATTCATGGTGGTTGCAGCCCTTGTTCCTCAAATCAAAGTCACGCTCTACACTTTTTAAACTTAAGTATATGTCACAAAACTGAAGTAAACGGTTTGCAAATACAGTTTCATGTTGACTTTAAGACTTAAATGCTTAGTACTGGAGACATGCAGAATAACAGTCTCAGTATATGTGTTTCTGTTTCTTCTTTAGCACCCTGTCCACCTACTTTTATCACTGCTGTTTTGGACTGCTCTACTAACATGGTCTTAGTGTCGTGGAACTCCTTGGGCATTTCAGGGGTTCATTACACTGCAACAGCATTTGGCCCATTGGGGCCCTCTAGTGGTGTGGCGTGTACCACGACAAACTTCAACTGCACTCTTGCCCACCTGCAATGTGGCAGCCAATACAATGTCACTGTCACTGCTACCCAAAACAATTGTACTAGCAAATCCAGCAAGGAGTACTCCTTCATTACAGGTTAGGAATCAGGAATTGTATAAAAAAGAATATTACTATAATGATATTATAAACTCAAGATTTTTTTCAAACTCATATTTAATAATCTGTTTCCTTTCACCTTTCTTTACCCTGACTTTCAGCTCCATGCGTGCCAGTTCTGAACGATGTGGCTCTGAACTGTAGCTCAAGGTCCGCTGTGGTGAACTGGTCAGGATTGAGTCTAGATGCATTATCGGTCAGCGCAGTGAGCTCTCAGGGTGAACAGCTGGGATGTGGTGTCTTCAACAATGGTTCATGTGTGGTGGACGGACTGCAGTGTGGACAGACGTATACGTTCAGTGTGAATACAACGCAAGGCCAGTGCACCAGTGCTGCTAGTAACACACTGCAGAGGGAGACAGGTAACAAAGCCTAATTTGTCCAGACATTTGAAGACACTGTAAAGAAGAAAAGACAGATTCTTTAGACAGAAACTGTAGTAAATCATAAAGAAATAATTTAAACAAATGTCTCAAGCCCTTTTCTCTAAATCACAGCTAAATCACTGTTTGTTGCTAGCAGGCATTTCTACTTGACTGTAGGCCTGAGTATTGACACAGGTTTCGCAATTAGATTCTGATTCACATGCTCTCAATTCAGTTTGATCCAGATGCTTCTTTGATATCAGTTCATTTTGAAATACTTCAGGTACATGCTATTTTTCTTAAGGAAATCTCTCAAATAAAGCTGTAAACTATACAGGGAACACTCTCTCTTGGTACATTATTAAAATATTAAAGCTTAAAACTATTAAATTCAGTTGCTATTTATTTTCAGATATAATAATCAGCACTCAAATAAAAACTGAGTTGTAAACAAACACATTTATATATAAAGAGTTTTTATATAACATTTTCTGAAGGCATAATTATGTTTCTACTCAGATTCCTTGTTGAAATTCAAACATTTAAATGAACATAAATTGTCTTGAATACATCTGTCAAAGTAATTACGCCATCACTAATAGGTAAAATACAATGCATATATAATATATATATAGTACACATATTTCACACAATGCTTCTCTAGAGTTTTTTCTAGCAAACTAACAAGCTATAGACACTGAATGACTTTCCTAAGCTAACGTTATGTTATGATGTTTGCAAGCTGATTTATTGACGTCTTTTTGCAGTTTGAAACACTGGCCCATTTTAGTAAGTTGTACAATTTTTTTCAACATACTTTCCGATTATCATTCTTGTTTAATTCATGCCTATAACTTGATGTAAAGAGGAAGACATGATTGCTTTCAAACTTGACGCATGAACAGAGGTGGCTGCAAAGATCCTGTCAACTACCCACCGACAGAGCGGGTCCTCCACTCTGGACCTCGAGATCCAGTTTCCTGGAGGAGATTAGCTCCAACCTGGATCAAATACACCTACCTGCAACTTTGTAGCAATCCTGAAGACCTTGATTAGCTTGTTCAGGTGTGTTTGATTAGGGTTGGAGCTAAACTCTGCAGGAAAGTGGATCTCAAGGTCCAGAATTGAGGACCCCTGTGATAGAGCATCAAAAAAGCATCATTTATTGTTTGTATTTCTTGATAAAATTTGAAAGCTTATGCTTTTCCGAACATACTGATGTTCAGATTTTTTTTAACTGAATAAAATATAGTTATTTTTAAAAAATGTAATTGGTGCCTCCAGTGGTGTGGAAATGACATACGTAACCTTCACCTTTAAATGCCATTATTTTCTCTTCTCTTCAGCCCCATGCCCTCCACTGAATATCCAGTCCATAATGAACTGTGACAGCAACACAGCAAGTGTGTCCTGGTCCAGTGGCAATGGAGCTCTGTCCTTTATGATGGTAATGGAATGCTCTAATGGACAGAGGTACATCTGCAGGACCAGTGAAACAGGATGTGACATCACTAACATGGCATGCGGACAAACATGCACAGTTAAAGTAGTGGCAGAGGGACGTTCCTGCAACAGCTCTGAAGGGACTGGATCACCTGTCATAACAGGTAAGAGAAACTGTTATATTGAAATATGGTATACATTATCCTTAAAAGGTTTGGGGTCATAGAAATTAATACAGAGTTCTGGCATGAAACTCTAGATGGCACAGTCCGATAGATCTAACTCAATCTGACCTAATGACATCATCATCACATGGCTCAGCTGATTGATTCTCTCTTGTATCAGTAGCCAATGAGCTCGCTGCCCAATATTCAAATTTATGACTAGTGCTTGCCGTAGCAGTTCAGCTTGCTTCAGAAACCCCCCACCTTCCCCAGCTCCACCTGTATAGATCTGCTACGAGGTGATTCATGTATGCTCTATGGGGGTTATTTCATGTATGTTATATTTGCAGCAGCAATATTTCTTGCATGCTGTGGATGTATTAGTAGTAGCAAGTCTCGGTACTTGCTCTGCCGCAGCAGCAGCAGCGTAGCAGATCTATTCCGCCAACACATTACACACATTAACATTACCATGTATATTACCATGCTAAACTCTCAGAGAGCTGTCATGACAGCAATATCTTTTATTGAGCAAGGCAGAATTAAATTGACAGACATTAAAGTGACCGTAAAGAGATATATAATGTTACCAAAAATCTCCGTTTTAAATAAATACTCCACAAAATTATTAAGCAGCACAACTGTTTTCATCAACACTGATAATAATAAGAATAATACGAAATGTTTCATGAGCACCTAATCAGGCATATTATAAATGATTTCCAAGGTCAATGTGACTTGGTAAGGTGCTGAAATGTTCACGCTGTTCATCACAAGTTAACATTATAATATATTAACATATCCTGCATTTTGAAATGTTGTTTAAAAAAGAATACTGCACTGTTAAAAACACTAAGCTCCATTACCACATTGTTTTATTTTTTTTTTTTGTAAAACTGCCCAAACCTATAGTACTGAACATTACTAGCATTCAATCGGACAGGCCTCTTAATATGCCTTTAACTAATAATATTTTAAAAGAATAAAATAATTATATATACTATATTATCTATATAAATAATATTATTTTTATAATTAAAATAAAATATAAATAATAACATAATAGTCAACCCTGTACTCCTTTTGTTTTTCAACTCGTCTTGAGGGCCGGTGTCTCTGCAGAGTTTAAGTTCAGTCCACTCCATATATATCTTAATTACCATGATTACGAGATACCAACTTGTAAAAAGCATTCACGTCCTCGCAGAACTCGTAATTACAACTTGTGAACTGGGAGTTTTCTGAGAGCTACAACTTGTACCACCTCAGATTCATTAGGTGCTATGTTTAGGCATTGATAGTGCGATAGTTCCGAGCCCAAGGGTGTGAACAGCTCCAAGTAGAACGTCACGTGTTGTCATCTCGAAATCATAGTAATTATGACATGGCATGAATGCAGCACTAGCTCCAACCCTAATTCAACACACCTGAACCAGCTAATTAAGGTCTTACTAGGTATACTAGAAACTTCCAGGCAGGTCTGTTGAGGCAAGTTAAAGCTAAACTCTACTGGACATCGTCCCTCCAGGACCGAGTTTGGGCACCCCTGACTTAAAAGGATAAGTCTACTATGTACTCATTTTGTTTTCTATCATTTACCCAGGTCCTTGTGTACCACAAAATGTGTCGGCCAGTGTAAGCTGTAGCAGCAACATAGCAAGTGTAACCTGGGGGAGCAGCCAAGGGGCGGAGCTTTACACAGTGACAGCCAGCAGTGCTAATGGCCTTTCAGCTAACTGCACCTCAACCACTACCAATCTCTACGACTCCTACGTAACTCCACACCACGGCTAGGTCCTATAGATACACACAACTCAAACTGCGCAAGGATTAAAATCACTAATTCTTTATATCAGCTTGCTCGCATTAGGGGGTAGCGGGGGGGGGGGGTGGTGGGGCAGGGGCACTGGCCGGACTGGTGGGGGGAGGTGGTGGGGAGGGGGGGATAGGCACACTTCGGGGGTGCGGGGATGGGTGGGCGGGGGGGGCTCCACCGGGTGTGGATGGGGGGATTGGGTGGCCTCATACCCTTCCGTCCGGTCCCTCGCCTTCCTGTGACCTGTTAACTTTGACCTGCGGACAGTCTTACACGATCACAGTGAAGGCAAAAGGCAGCAACTGCAGCAGTGGGAACAGTGCGCCTGTTCAAGTTCAAGCAGGTTTGCTTATTATTTCATATCATGATTCTTTTTAAAGCTGAAGAATGTCTTTTTCATTTAAAAACTGTAAAAGAAAGGCACTGAATTAATTAACACTCAAGTTTTATCTTGCTTCTTGTGTTCTAGTGCCCTGCACCCCAAGTAATGTCCTGCCCACCGTGGATTGTGCCACAAATTCTTTAGTGGTATCATGGACACCTGGTGCAGGAGGACAGTATTACACGGCCACCTTGCAGGACAGCAATGGACTGTCCACCACCTGCCAGTCTACGGGCTCACAGTGTAATGTGACGGGGCTCAGGTGTGGTCAGCTGTACCACGTCAATGTGACGGCGTCAGATGATCTGTGCAGCAGCCCTCCCAGTGCTACTGTGAACACTAACTCAGGTACATAGAAACACATACATGCATATACTTGTCTATATACTCTATACTCACTCTTGTTCCCATAGAGACTTTCTGCTAAATTAATTGCTATGTTCTCTGTTCACTGCATAATGTGCAGTATATACTGTATATATCTGACTATTTTTAACAAATAGTATGTAAAACAGATTATGCAACATTTTTACATTTGACTTTCTTGTCACATGACCTGATTACTTTGCAGGGCAGGTTTAATTCCATGAGTGGCATTCAGTTAAAATAATAGGTTCTTTAGCATAAATCTAAAAAAAAAAAAGTATTTGCAAATGCATAATCGTTTGAATGAGTTATTTTGTCTGGACAAGTTGAGTGCTTTCGCATTGTGGGATTCCAGAAGCGTGCTCCGACGACTATAGTCTTAGTATGCCCGGCACAGTTGTTTTTATTACACTTCTGTTCAAAAGTTTGTGGTCAGTACAATTTTTTTAAAGAAATTAATAAATATATTAATACATTAAATAAATGTTTCTTTCTGAAGAGTCATATGACACTGAAGACTGGAGTAATGATTGCTGAAAAATCAACTTTGTCATCACAAGAATAAAACAATTGTAATACTATTTCACAGTATTGCTGTTTTTACTTTTATTTTATTTTTGATCAAATAAATTCTTCCTTGGTGAGCATGAGAGACGTTCTTTGTTAAATTACATTAGATGAATCTCTTCCGCGCCCCCAAACGTGTCACAGTCGTGTATGTATAAAAACTACATAGTGCTGATAGCAAGAGTCTTATGTCTGGCATTCTTTTCAGACCAACAGACACAGCCAATATCTCTGTTCACCATGTTTCCACTGAAGAACATTGGGCTCCAATTAAATATTGTCATTCTCAGTGTCTCTCCTGCTTTTACCCATAGTTCCCTGTGCAGCCAGCTTCATCAGGGCAGTGTTGGATTGTCAGCTGGGTACAGCCACTGTGTCATGGCAGTATGGTGCAGGTGCTCAGGGATATGCCGTCTCTGCCTTGGCACCGGTGAACAACAGGGCTAGCTGTACCTCCAACAGCTCCATCACGCACTGTGAGCTGAGCAACCTGCAGTGTGGCAATGAGTATACGGTGAACGTACAGAATTTGGGATACACGTGCAATGCCAGTGCACAGATGACCGGCTCCCTGATCACAGGTGAGGTTTAGTAAGCCTGATTTGCTTGTTCTCAGCTGAGACTTGTCAAATTGGTTTTGTAATTTAGTTTTGCCAACTTCTGCTTGACTGAAATAGACTGCTCCATTCAACCATTTTACTATATATATCTTTTTTCTTTCTAGATTTTATCTAGGAACATGATACATTATTTTACACTTGTTTTTGGATAAAATATGTATCTTGTACATAAATTCTTAAAATTAAATAGTTTTCATACCATTGCAGGTCCGTGTGTTCCTCAGCATCTGACAGCGCAGTATAGTCCTTCCACCGCTCTGCTCTCCTGGGATGTCACTAAAGGTGGTGCCAACTTCACAGCAGAGGCTGTGAGCCTCGAGGGCCTGACGGTGACCTGTGAGACCTCTAACACGAGCTGCACCTTCCCAGACCTGGGTTGTGGTCAGATCTACAATGTCAGTGTGACGGCTCACAACAGTGTCTGCAGAGACACTGTAACCTCTGATCCTATCAAGACAGGTCAGTCATGTTACCACTGATTTTAAAGGAATATTCACACAAAATGAAACATTCTGTCATTATTTACTCACCCTCATGTCATTCCAAACCTGTATGATGTCCATCTTGAATCAGTGTCATTTACTTCATGTCATTCCAGAACCCTGTCCTCCTCAGAATGTCAAAGCTAGCCTAAACTGTGCCACCCACAGTGCTACTGTTTCCTGGGAGCCTAGCCAGTTGGCAGTGGGATACGTTGCATTCCTGGAAGGCAGAAATGGTCATTCCACTTCCTGTCGGACAAATCATACATACTGCAGTTTATTTGATCTCACCTGTGGAACAGTGTACTATGTCAGAGTCCGTGCCATCGGTGAAGTGTTCAACAGCTCTGACAGCATAGGGGTCAACATGACATCAGGTCTGTAAAAAACAAATAAAAACAAACAATATTGTAACTGCACAAAAATATTTTTCCAGTCACTGCAAATTCCTCTAGTACCAAAGGCCGAAGTCTACATTAAACCAGAACTGACCATGTTTCTGGTCTTATTTTGCACGATTCATTGCACATTTATTTAAATATTTTGCACATAAATTGCACATATTTAAATAATTTCTAAAGGATTCTGAAGCAGCCATCAGCTTTGCCGTCGCCAGAATATAAAATCATAATTTTCCCAAACTTTTGACAAGAAGTGTATATATCATAGTTAATAAATATGCTTCTTCTGTATTTTTCAGCACCATGTCTGTCCACCAGTGTGTCTGCTGTGGTGGACTGTGCTACAGATTCAGTTCTAGTGTCCTGGAGTTCCATTGCTGGGGCGGAGAATTACTCCTTGACCGCTTTGGGGTCAGAAGGTCAAACAGTCTCCTGCTCAACCAGTCAGAACCACTGTAACATCTCCTCCCTGCAGTGTGATCAGCAATTTAACCTCACCTTCGAATCTACAAACCAGCAGTGCCAAGTGACTTCCACCACCAATGTCACGTTTCAGTCCAGTGAGTTTACAAAGCATTATGTGTAGAAGGGGTTAAAAGTTGAAGCACACTAATTAGGGTACAACCTTTCTGTGACCACCCTGCAGGACCCTGTGCACCACTGCAGCCGGAAGTCAATAAACTGTGCGGTAACAGAATGTCTGTGATGTCTTGGGAAGTGAGAGAAGGAGCTGATTACTACATCGCCCGAGCCGTCAGTGCAGAAGGAGGATACCAGCTCTGTAACTCCACCAACTCTGTTTGTTCCTTCTCTACTCTGGGCTGTGGAGAGACCTACACTTTCACTGTCACTGCCCACAGAGGCCACTGCCAAAGCGACGCCAGTGCACCTGTATACCTCACTACAGGTACAGCATTATGCAGAATAAAAAAAATTCTGATATCTCATCTTGGGTCTTTAATCAGAAAATGAGTATTATTATTACTATCATAATCATGTATTTATAAATAACCATTTATCAAAAATAATTTGTTAGTGTCTATTTGTATTTGTTTATGTTAATAGACTATAGTTTTTATAATTAATACCATTATACTCGTTTATTGTGTTACTTGAATTATATATTATATAAAATAATATTATTAGTTACAACGATCAGTACAGATCTTAAAATATTATAATGGGTTGCATATAGTTGTTATTTTCTCTCATTAACTTTTATGTATTTATTATGTTATTATAATTATAATTAGTGTTAAGATATATAATGTTTATATTTTTATTTTTGTTTTTATTTTTAATATTTTAGCCACACCCTTTCTCTCTTCTCACTCTCTGTGCTTATTACCCAGCTATTTTTTCTTTATTACAAATTATACACACATTTGGATATTTTATTTTCTATTGTTAATAATTGTCTTTTACTTTTAATAAATAATATTTGTATAATTAATATTTTTAAATTAATTATTATTATTCATATTATTAAAATAAAATAATATATAAAAATAACATATGTTTTGTATATGTTACTTTTATTGTTAATATCTTTATTTTTTACAACTAATATTTTATTTATTTAAATAACTTTTTACAATGCTACAATGTAACGATCCCCCTGCACTTCTCCAGATCCTTGCAAACCAGAGAACCTGACTGCTCATGTTTCATGTGACAGTGAGACGGCAGCGCTCAACTGGTCAAAAGCCAAAGGGGCGTCATTCTACACTGTGATGGCAACAGGGAGTCTGGGATATATTGTAGACTTCCACACTACGTCTACTAACTTGTCTGTTTCACTGTTCTGTGGACTAAGTTACAACATGACTGTCCAAGCGCATAACGATTACTGTGAGAGCCAACTGAGCACTCCTGCAGTTTTCAGACTAGGTATGTATCTGAAATCAGACATAAACCTGCTGTGCACTAAACAAAAATCCACAACCTTTAACACACAAAGGCAGTATGTAATTTCCTGTTATTATAAGAGAATTTATTGCAAATAATTCATGCTGATCTCTGTTATTTGAGGGAGTATGGTAGGAAATGAATTGACTTGCCTTTGTAATGTGTGTGTGGTGATCCAGCGCCCTGCACACCCCTCAATCTGGTGACATATGTGGAGTGTGACAACCTGTTGGGTTCTGTCAGCTGGGGCCCAAGCGATGGGGCGAACATGTACACTGCCACAGCAGTGGGTGAGGATGGACACACACATCTGTGTGTTACTAATGGGACCAGCTGCACCTGGGAGGACCTGCACTGCGGTGAAATCTATAACGTTACGGTCACTGCCAATGACAGCCGCTGCACGAGTGCACGCAGCAACAGCACCACCATACATATGGGTAAGACCAGACACTCTAATGATAAATATACCATCAGTTTGCACCTGAAGGATGAATTTGAGTAGTTTAAAACTAACATTACATATAATTTACATGATAGTTAAATAATAAAAAAAACTAAAAACAAATGTATGAATGTGTATTAGATAGCAAATTGCATAAGATAAAAAAATCATTCACTTGACACTTGCACTTATCTCTGTAGTATATATGTAAAATTATTTTAATGCTGTAAGTGCACTAAAAAATATTTGGATGCTGTATGAACTTGAGGGGGATCAGCTGATTAAAAATCTTCGTAAAAATGACTAAGAAAAGTTGAATAAGTTCTGAACAGGGTGCACAATTTTTTAATAACTATATAAAACCCAACAAGAAGTGCAACAAAACTGTTAATTTAAACCACACAAACTATACTTATATATTCAAGATATATTCTCTAAAAACAAGTTTGCTTCACAGGATAAAACTTCTAAAGTAAAAGACATGACATGAAGCAAAATGAAAGTCACATGAACAAAGCACACCAAACCGTGTTGGAAAACAAGACAATATATTTGAATATATTCCTCATCATGAGACAAAAATATGAAATTTCTAATGATTATAAATGACAAAATTATTATTAAACACATTTACTCATGTTCAATCCAATTTAAATATTATTATTTTTTTAATGTTATAATTTTTCACAATACCCTGACATTTTCCTTGTTTATGCATGTAAACACAAACCTCAGGGGAGTTTTTAATGCTGTGCTATGTTTTCTGGCTCTTTAGCCCCATGTGTTCCTCAAGCTTTGCTGCCCATCCTGGACTGTGGCACAGGGGTGGGTACTCTGAGCTGGGCTTCCAGTGCTGGAGCTGAGACATATGAGGTGACAGCAGTGAGTGGAGATGGGAATCCACTGGCATTCAGTACCAACATCACCAGTGGCTTCCTATCAGAGCTGCTCTGTGGTCAACAGTACCAGATCACAGTCAGAGCAATTAACAGGCAATGCAGAAGTGTACTGAGTTCACCTGCTTACCTGTCATCAGGTAATACAGAAACACTGATGGCTTGACTCTTTATATAGTCTGTTGAAAATTACCCATATCGCAGATCTCAAATGCTTTTCCTGTTCTCTTCTCCTCTAGTTCCATGTGTTCCTCAGAATGTGGTGTCTGAGCTGGACTGTTCGTTTAACTTTATAACTATAAGGTGGAACGTCAGCCATGGGGCGGCGTCTTACCTGGTGGTTGCCAATGGACCTGAGGGTCCAGTGACTGCCTGTAACACAACTGCACAGCAGTGCAGACTGCAAACACTGCATTGCAGCTCCTCGTACGATGTCCGCGTCATTGCAGTCAACCAGCAATGCAACACATCAGGAAGTTCCATCTTACGAATAAACACCGGTATAGTCTATGTATAGTCTGCTCTCTACTTTTATCTCTGTTTGAAAAAAAAAAGATTAATTACAATTAAGCATGCCAACAGATGTAAGATAGAAAACTAATTACTAATTTAGTCTTTCTCCAACCTTGTTTCTTTGCAGTGCCGTGTGTACCTAGTCATGTGCAGGGCAGTGTAAACTGTACGACTGGAGATCTATCTGTATCCTGGGACCCAAGCGTGGGGGCCATTTCCTATGCTGCGGTTGCTCAGACTAGTGGTGGCTACGCTTCAGTGTGCAACAGCACCGGAACAGCATGTGTCTTCTCAGATCTGCTCTGTGGGATGAACTATAGTCTAGCTGTCAGCGCCACTGACTGATGGACTGCCAACACTGACACAGAGTCAACCAGTTGATGTGAAGTACAGGTACCTGCCACCACCATTTAAAATAACATCACACATAAATTACCACGCTCAGCAGTATGGGGTCAGTACTACTTTATGCTTTAGAAAGAAGTCTTTTATGGCTTGCGTTTACTTTGTCTTCCAAACTACATGGAAAAATCAGTAATATTGTGAAATATTATTAAAATGTAAAATAACTGTTTTCGATTTTAACATATTTTAAAATGTAATGTATTCCTGTGATGGCAAAACTGCAATTACTGCAGTCTTCAGTGCCACATGATTCATCAGAAATCATTCTAATGTGTAAACCGTGTTCTTTCTTATGATTATTTGATGAACAGAAAGTTTGAAAGAACTGCATTCATTTGAAATTACATTTTTATGAAACATTATAAAAGTTTTTGTCACTTTTGATAAATGTAATGCATACTTGCTTAATATCCCCCCCAAAAAAAGATCTGACCTTTGAACAGTGTATTATAGTGCAATGATACATATATGTCTTTGTTTCAATTTTTTTTGTTCTTAATATAGGCAACAAACATCTAGACACTGCGCAATAAAATAAAACAATGCATATATTGATATTTTATTAAATTCATAGCAATTAAATGACAGCCCTCTAAAACAAGGATGTTTTACTGGTCTTCATTTTAGAAATGTGCTTCCTAAAATAACTGAAACATTCTCACTGTTACTAGTGTTAGTACTGATTTTTAAGTTTCAAGTACTAAAGTTAATAATCTTGCTAATTATGATAATTGTTCATATTTCATTTCACTTCAGTGTCCTGTAAGCCACAGAATGCTAGCGCCCAGCTCAACTGTGACACCAACTCTGCAGTTGTAAGTTGGGAGCTCAGTGATAACATTAAGCATCACACAGTCCAGGCTACTGGTTCTGATGGACATCGCATCGACTGCTCCAGCTCCGACCACAGTTGTACATTATCTGGCATGCACTGTGGCCAGAGCTATAACATTACCGTCATTGCCTTGGGTGGAGTATGTGACAATGGCAACATGCACCTCTTTCTGCAGTCAGGTGAGTCTGCTGATTCTCTTGTGCACCTGATGACAGAGAAGCCAAGATTAAATCCTGTATCTGATTCAAGTCGAACGTGGGGTATTCTAATCTGTTGTAAAGATGACCATGCAGGTGTATGATTATCAACACTAATGGCTCCTGTTCGTGCTCTCTTTCAGCTCCATGTGCACCTAGCAATGTTCAGACGTCTTTGCATTGCGACATCAGCAATGGTGGTGTTGTGTCTGTGTCGTGGGTGCAAGCAAACGGGGCGGAGTCTTACCGGCCCCCTGAATGGCGCATGAGTATTACAATGTATTCCCGCACTACTTGTAACACCACCGCTGCCTCCTGTGATCTACAGGAACTGCAGTTCGCGCTGGGGCTCAGAGTTCTAATGATGTTGTCTACTCACTGGCCTATGGTGTGGCGACGGCCCCCCCCCCCCCCCCCCGAGACATAGTCTCAGGTGCAGACAGGTGCGTGTGTGAAGATTTTACTTATTTTATCAAGAGAGGAGTATGTCTTTATTTAATGTTTTAGTCATTTTCAAAACCAGTGGTCCCATCTCGAAGCTGATAATTACATAATAAGAGATCTGAACACTTCAGTTCAACTTAATTAGCCATCAAATATATAAAAGGTCTAATATAAGCATAATTTCATTATTCATATTGTTTTTTGTGTTGCATGTATGTTTCACTGAAGGTTTCTTTCACCAACAGCAGTTGTAATTTAATTTGATAATTTACCCCCCCCCGCCCCCCTCTTTAAAGAGCAAAACATTTTTTCACACCTAAATCAAAATAAAAAAATAAGAAAATATATTGTGCTTAAGTAAAGTCTACTTTTGGCATTTTTATTGGCAGTTCTGTCAGGACCACTATCGTCAAAAAATGATAGATACTACGCATAAGGTTTGGTTTGGCGGTATGGTTCTGTTATGGGCAAGAACTCCCTGCGTATACATGTAGCGTAGCATGGAAAAGAGCAAGGAGAGCAGCGATAATACCCCAAGGGTAAACAGAACAGAACCAACATAAAAATATTGCAGATATAGTTAAAGTAAAGTAAGTTAATGACTACACGCTTTATGCCGGAAGCCGTATCACCCTGTTTTTTTTTTTTTTCTATAGACCCAAGACAGCGAGCTTAACCCACTGAGCTCAAGCAGGGGCCTAAGCGTGGTCAGTACCATGGCCATGGTCTGAGACCTCCTGAAAACTAAGGTTGTGCCTGGAGAGTGTAGTGAGGCCAGCAGGGGCGCCTCTACCCTGTGGTCTGTGTGACGGCTACCGCCCAGTATATGATGCCGCCGACACTATACTGTCAAAAGCACCGTCCTTTGCGATGAACGTTTAAACGAGTCCGACATCTCTGTAGTCATTAAAATATCAAAGCCTCTTCGATGGGTGACTACGGCTAATCATGGACAAATTTGCCCATTGGCCTCTGATCATCATGGGCCTCCTAACAATCCCCATATCTACAGTTGGTCATCACTCTGATTCTCTCCACAATAAGTGGTGTGTGTGGTGGGTGTTCTGGTGCACTATGGCTTGACTAACGTGACCTGCCAGAACTAACGCTACGCTAGATTTATTTTCAGAAAATTTAAGCATATTTTCTCTCCAAATTATCCTTGCTGTAATGCAAAAAACAAAACAATATATTATTTAAATGGTAAAGTATTTATATCTCATTGTTATATATTGTATATGATTTTATTTAAAAAAATTTAATAATACAGTGAGGGGAACTACAAAATAATCTGTTGTAAGTAAAACATCTCATTACAGGAATTATTTTTATTTTTTTTACGGTAATGAGACTTTTGATAGAAATTCTAATTGCCATGAAAATAATGCCACAATGCAAAAGTCTTGAAAATGGACTTTAATGGCATTTGGTAAAATATAATATCTTATTTCTGAGGCAAAATATGACCAGGAAATGTTTTGTGAGTTTCACCCACCTTTAGAATTAAGCAAGCTACCATATGTTTAAGACTTCTACATGGGGCTATGACTGACTTACTTTTTGCATGTGAAATGAGCAGGCATGCTAACTTGATGTAGCATTGTGGCAAGGAGTACACCACCGTTGCTATGTTGGCTTACCTTATATAGTTTCCTGCTGATGTAGTTAGTACAGCCCCACTATTCAATAACATCCTGGTTCCGTCTCTCTCTTTTCTCAGCTCCATGTCCCCCTCAGAACGTATCTGCCATTGTGCAGTGTGATTTAGGGTCTGTGCTGGTGAGTTGGAACCCAGCAGTGGATGCCAGCCAGTTCAGAGTTGAACTGGAGTCCGAGAGCACCGGTATGATCTCCTCCTGTAACAGCACAAACACACAGTGCTCCATCGCCCATCTGCCCTGTGGAGAGAGATTCAACCTCAGTGTGGTGGCACTGAGAGGCGGTTGTCAGAGTCAACCAATCAGTGATCTTTCCATCTCCTCAGGTTGGACACTAACACAAAAATACTTCCTCAAACAGATTACAATTGCCATATTTACCTAATGCACTTCATGTCTGATGTCTTCTCTTTACAGCTCCATGTATCCCACAGGGGGTCACCGGTACTGTGGACTGTGTTACTAACTCTGCATGGGTATCATGGAATGTAGATAATGGTGCAGAATCTTACACAGTGCTGGCTGTAAGGGATGACGGTCACAATTCCACCTGTAGCAGCTCAAACTCCACCTGTAATGTACCTGACCTGGGGTGTGGAAGGAGCTACACCTTTCACGTCACTGCCTCAAACGCTGCTTGCGTGAGCCCACCCAGCAACAGCTTTCAGCTGGAGACAGGCAAGTACACCTGCAGTAGAGAGCTTTAGCCTTCTTATTTGAGACCATGTGTATCTCAGTCTTAAAGTATGTATAATCTCTCTCTCCAGCACCTTGTGCCCTGTCATCCATCCTGGTGGTGGCTGAATGCCACAGTTCTGTTATCATTGTACAGTGGCAGAGAGCTCGGAGTGGAAATTCTCTCTACATTGCCACAGCAGAGGATCAAGACCGTTCCCTCCTTTCCTGCAATAGCTCCACTTCTTCATGCAACTTTACCCATGTGCAGTGCGACAAGGAGTACACCATCATTGTAGCCGCTTCGGCCAACCAATGCAGCAGCCTCCGCAGCCCACCCTACAAGATCAGAACTGGTACAACCATCAATATCATGTCATACCCATCTAATAAAACATGAAAAGATGTTTATTTTAGAAAGCAAACCATTAGCAATCAGTAACTATTCATGAGCAACCATCCCTTTTATTATTCCTCCAACTTGGGGTTGGGAATTTACCCTTTAAAGAGGTGCGCTATTACTTTCTTAGGTGATCTGACTTTGAATTTTTACCTGATGGATAAAGAGAAAAAAACTTGCATTAAAGAAGGGACCTGAGTCTTATCTAGGGACCACGATATCATGGACACCTGGGGCTGGGCTCTTTTGACTTGTTTTCTAGCCACTGAGCAACCACCCAGAAACACTAGCACTCACCTAAAATTCAAATCGTAAAGTGCTAACAACAACTCAATACACCATAACATTTGCATTATGGGAGTTTTCTAGTTAAATAACTGCAACTGCATTCTGTAGACCAGGGTTGTACAATCCTGCTCATGGAAGGCAACCTTCCTGTGGAGTTTAGTTCTAAACTGCCTGCTTCTAGCAATCACGAGGATCTTGAAAATATAAGGTTGGAGCTAAACTCAACAGTAAGGTAGACCTCCAGGAGCAGGATTGGATACCCCTGATCTACAGATCTATCCATGTTAGATGCACTTTCATTACATTAATATTCAGGCTGTTCTCATTTCTTCCTTTGATCGTCTGCAGCACCCTGTCAGCCCTCATCAGTTCAGGCCGATGTAGACTGTCAGTCGAAGGATGTGTTTGTGTCATGGGACCCATCATACGTGGCGCAGTCGTACCTGCTTACTGTAGTCGGCAGAAATGGAGACTTGAAGACGTGCAATACCTCGGACAATAACTGCACGCTGACCGATCTGCGTTGCAGCAACACCTACTATGTGTCCGTTTTAGCCAGTAATGAGAACTGCACCAGCCTGCCCAGTGCTAACATCACCTTCCAAACGGGTAAGAGAACACAAATTATTTTCCTTTAAATTCCGTGACCAAAGTTTTTACACTGTGTTAATATTTATTGCAATGTGTTTATTCCATAGTGCCGTGCGAGCCAGCCAACTTAACTGCAAACATACAGTGCGGGAACAGTAGTAGTGCCTCATTGTCATGGGTGGGGAGTACAGGGGCGGTGGTCTACACAGGACTTGCTCAGTCACAAACCGGCACAACGGTCTACTGTGAAACCACACACACGTCCTGCACTCTGGAGGGCTTAGTGTGCGGCACTGTGTACAACTTTACAGTGCAGGCAAAGGATGGCTTCTGCAACAGTTCCTTGAGTGAACCTCAAACTAAGGGAGCAGGTAGAACAATCAATTTGGTTCAGTTTATTGGTATGTTTTCTGCACCTGTGTGTCTACCAAAAGAACCAAGTCCACTCTTGTATGAGTTTGTCAGTTTTTTTTTTTTTTTTTTTTAGTATGAAAGTAACGACCCAATTTGCAGACCTAAACCACTACTGATAAAGATCTTCAAGGATCTACTTTTAGCAGAGCAGAGCCAAGAAATATTTTCGGCACCTTCTTCTGAGTCATTACCAGCCTGGTTAGCAGCAACTTACATTAACAATGTGTCTATGAGTCGGATATCACATAAAAAAAAAAAAAAGGTCTTCTAGGAGAATAGAATCGAATATGTGTTCAGACCATCTATGTACACAAAATCAGAAAGTATATAATGTAGGCAAATCTATACTATTTTGATTCTGCTTCTTTGGGATCCCCATTGGGAAAACAGGTTTTAAGTCTCTTTGTCCGTGTCTTTCCCTCAGCTCCCTGTCCTCCAGCTGGACTGAGGGTTGTCCCTCGTACAGTAGTGAATGATACTCAGATCTTGAGGGCATCCTGGTCTACTGTGAATTGTCCTAATTCTGAATACCTCCTGGCACTCACGGGCAGCATTCAGGGCAACAGCCAGGCACTCTTTGACCTCGCCTCCTATGCGACAAGGTCGAAGGTTCTTTGAGATGACCCCTCCTTGTTTTTTTTTTTTTTTTTTTTTTTTTTTTTTTTTTCCTTTTTTTTTTTTTTTTTTTTCTCTTTTTTTTTTTTCTTTTTTTTTTTTTTGTCTTTTCTGGACCTCCTCCTACCGCAACCATCCAGCTGACGGAGGCACTCTGCCCGCACAAGCCGCAAATCTGCTGCCATCACTGGAACCACAGGTGCGCAATGTTCCGTCACCACAGTACTACGTTCTTACCCTACTTAAATGGAAAATGAAGATGCCTAAAATGCAAAAACATACATAACTCATGTTAGTTGTTTCTTGCCCCCAGTTAATAAAAAAATAAGTTACTGCTGCGCCCTTGCAGTGAGTTATCCCCCCCCGCATCATCTGGCGAAGTCGGCATGGCAACCAGTTGCTATTTCGCCTCACAAACTACACTGATGTCTGAGGCTTACCTCTTTCTGTAGGACGCACCTTGCTGCCCTCCACAGCGCTCCTCTGCTCTGTCACCAATTTCCCGCCAGTGTCTCCCATTGTCGGCCTGCCCGCACCACTGCCGGAGTGCGCGTGCAGACTCCCCCAGTGCCTGTTGCCCCGGTCCGTCGGTGCTTTTCTGCGACGCCAGCCCCTCCTTCAGAGCGTAAGTCGTAATTTTTACTCCGACAGGCTTGTCACATACTTGCTTTCGGTGCAGTCCTGTCACCTTTAGCCCCTTGCCCCCCTTTCGCTAGCGTCCCAGCAGTCGCAGGAGGCGGTGAGCCCTGGCCCCCCCCGTGGGGCGCCCGGTGCCCTGGTTGCTGCCCTCCCCCGCCCGCCCTTCCCCTCCCTGCCCTTTCCTTCCTTCTCCCGCATTCCTTCCCCCCCCCCCTGGACCAATCTTCTTTCTTTCGGGTTCACTGGTCTCTTGCCCTTTCCCCCCCCCGCCGCCCCTCCTTCCCCCTGCCCACACCCGTGAATGCACCCCCTGCTCTTGTTTTCCCGCTTCTCCCCCCCCCGGCCTTGCCCTTCCCTCTTCCGCAACGTATCTTTCCGCGAGCCGAACCTTTTTCAGTTTACCCAGCGTTTCCCCGTCTTTTTCCCCCTTGCTTCTCTCCCCTCTAGGCGTGCCGCCCCCCCCGGCGTCGTCCTGCCTTTTCTCTCCCCCCCTCGCCCCTCCCCCTCTTCGCCCTCTGCGCCTTCTGCCTTCCTCCGCCTTTGTGCCCTCCTGCGCTCTTTCCCTTTTGCCGCTGTTCCTCCCTTCCTGTGGTCCCGGTTCTTTTTTTTCCCCATTGTTTCCGGGTGCCCTCGCTTTGCCTGGGCTGTACGCTCCCCCCTTCTTCTCTTTTCACTGTTTTTCCCCCCATCTGTTGTTTCTGGTTCTGCCGGCTTTCCTTTCTGCCTCCTGCCACCTTTTCCCACCCGGTCTGTCCACTCGTCTTCCGTTGTTCTCTCCGCGTCGTTATCGTCCCTCCACCGCCGCTTCTCCCCCTGTGCTCTCGTCTTCTCCCTTTGCTCTGCCCTGTCCCTTCCCTTCCCCCCCTCTCCCCCCCCGCTGCCCTCCTTCCCTCCCATGCCTGTTCTTCCCCCGCACCTGCCCCGGGCCCCCCCCCGTGGCCCGCCCCCCCCCCACGCCCTTGCTCCCTGTCTTACCCCTTTACACTTGTGACTGCCTCTTCCTCCCCTGCCCCCCACCCCCCTGCCCCCGCCTCCGTTGCCCCTCCCCTGGACTCTCCATCCTTTTCCTTCTTACCTCGGTGCGACTTTTGTTTCTTTTTCCCCCTTTTCTTCCCCGATCTTCTCTTGCTCCGCCAATTTGCGTCCGATTTCTCCCTCCTTCCTGGGCTCTGGGTAGCCGCCTCTTCTCCCCTCAGTTCTCGAGATCTCTCTGATCCTTATGGCTCTTAGTGTCCCCCCCTGCCCCCCCCTCCAGTTGCCCTCCTCTTTTTATTACTACCTCAGCAGACCATGCCCCTGTCTTTCCTGTCCGCCCCCTCCCCTCCTGGCCGTTGTCTTGGGTTCCACGGTTGCCCTGTCGCCCGCCCCTCTCTTCCCGCCCCTCTGCCGAACATGCCTTAGTGCTCATTTTTCCCTCCGCCCCCAGCGTTTTGTGTCATGCCCTCCCCCCACCGCCCCCCCCCCGCGCAATTTTGCTTCCCTCCGCCTTTTCTTCGGCCCCCGACATTGCCCCAGCGCCCTGCACCAGTCCCTGTCCGCCCCGATTTCAGCGGCCTGTGTCCACACACTCCCCTCTGTGGTATGCTATGTTGCCCCCCCCTTTGACTTAAAACCAATTCTCGGCGCTCTCTGTACCCCCGCCTTGTGCCCTTCCCGGCCCCCCCATTGGGGAGGAGCCCGCCCGGGCGCTCCACGAAAAAAAACAGTCTTTTAACCGGTCCTTCTCCGATTCCGCCCTCTCGACTCATCGCCCACCTGGCGCGAAACCTACCTTTTTGATGTTCCCACAAGGCGGCCAATCCCCAGTCCTGCACCCCACCATCCCGAGCTTTTCTCATCTTGTTACTTCCACCGCCGTGGTGCCACAGAGGATTAACGCTAAAGACCCATGCAGCTATCCGCGAGGTCTGGTAACGAGGCCTTTGCCCGAGAGGAGGGGGAGATAGAGACAGACTTGGATCAGGGAGAATCCTCTCGAACACTGTTTGTTCTTTCTCCTAGTTCAGGACTGGGATGCTCTTGTTTTACATGTTCTCGCCCATTGCTGGATTCTCGACGGTGTGAGCGCTCTTTGCTGCGACTGCGCTTGTGTGAGCGTTCCTTACTATGGCTGTGTTCCCGTTTCTGGTTCCTCTCCTCCCCTGCTTCCTGCCTGGTCTTGCTGCTCGAGCGAGAGCGTTTCTTGCTAGATCGTTCAGTTTTGTTTTTCCGGTCTCTGCTTTTGCTCTTTGAGCGTTTGCTCCTCTTTTCTTCCCTGTGCTTTCTATCCTCCTTATCTTCCTTGTGCCTCCTCTCTTCCCCCTCTCCTTTACCCCTCTTGTCTTTTGACCTCTCCTGATCTTTATGGTGCTCTCTGTCTTTCCTGCGACTACGCTCTCTCTCACTCTCTGCCTCCCTCTCTTTATCTCTGTCTTTCCTCTCGTTCCTCTTCTCTCGACTGGTGCTGTGACTCCGGCGTGGTTCCCTGCTGCGACTGCGTCGACGTTCTGTGGTTCGGTCTGGTGTTCTGGAGCGTCGTCTATCTCGGTCTCTCTCCCTGTCCCGCTCCTTGTCTCTATCCCTATCCTTTCCCTCCCGTTCTTTTCGCTGCCGGTCTCGTTCTCTCTCCAGCTCACAATCAAAGCTGGCGCCATGCTTTTCTCTGTGATGGCTGTGACTCCGGGAACGATTTTGGGACCTCCCGGGACTCTGACTTTTCCTAGGTGTCCTAAACACACACAAAAAAACACAATTATTGAACATAGCACATATACTAGTGAACAAAATAGAAGAGAGTGCGGTGATTCTGAAACAACAATTCTATTCCCTGCATTCAGATCACAACATTACAAAGTACTGTATATGTAAGACAGAATCTCATACAGACAAGTATAACTCGTTTCTCCCCCCCTTTTCCTTCTTCTTTTTCTTTCCCCTACCTTTTTCCCTTAGGAGAAATTAGTATTGTGGCTAATTATTGTCTTTTAAGGAGAACAAAGTTTTGAGCGCTCTAACTGAAAAGTTCCGCACACCCAGAAAGTAATGTTTTTGAACCTTCTTTTTTTCAATGATGGCTAAATCACCATGAGATCGAAGACTTTAGATATCTCTAGGTCCTGTGTGAAAAATATGTCTACATTCTACTTGCTGCTGGGAGCACGTTCATGAGCCATCCAAATAACAATTTAATCCAAACCAAGGAAAAACTTACAGTGGGTACGGAAAGTATTCAGACCCCCTTAAATTTTATGTCCTAGAGAGTCAGACCTCATTGGCTCAGTAAACCACATGAGATCGAAGACTTTAGTCATATCTGTCTTGGTGAAAAATATGTCTACATCTACTGCGGACCTGCGCCGGAGCACGTTCATGAGCCATCCATTTAGTAGAAGCACCCTTTTGATCTAAATACAGCAATGAGTCTTTTGGCGAAAGATGCCAAAGTTTTTCACGCACTGGATTTGGGGATCCTCTGCCATTTCAGATCCTCTCCAGTTCTGTCAGGTTCGATGGTAAACGTTGGTGGACAGCCATCTTTAGGTCTCTCCAGAGATGCTCAATAGGGTTTAAGTCAGGGCTCTGGCTGGGCCATCAAGAACAGTCACAGAGTTGTTGTGAAAACACTCCTTCGTTATTTTAGCTGTGTGCTTAAATAGGGTCATTGTCTTGTTGGAAGGTAAACCTTCGACAGTCTGGGGCCGTCCTGAGCATGAGCACTTGGAGAAGGGTTTTCAGCCAGATATCCCTGTGTACGTTAGGACGCGTATTCATCTTTCCTCGATTGCAACCAGTCGTCCTGTCCTTCAGCTGAAAAACACCCCCACAGCATGTTGCTGCCACCACCATGCTTCACTGTTTGGGACTGTATTGGACAGGTGATGAGCAGTGCCTGTTTTTCTCCACACATACCGCTTAGAATTTAAGGCCAAAAAGTTTTATCTTGGTTTCATCAGACCAGAGAATTTTATTTCTCACTATCTTGGAGTCCTTCAGATGTTTTTTAGCAAACTCCATGCAGGCTTTCATGAGTCTTGCACTGAGACGAGCAGCTTTTTTTTTTTTTTTTTTTTTTCCGCTCCCTTTCCCCCGTCGGGCCACTCTGCCATAAAGCCCCGACTGGTTGAGGGCTGCAGTGATGGTTGACTTTCAACAACTTTCTCCCATCTCCCAACTGCAACTCTGGAGCCCAGCCACAGTGATCTTTGGGTTCTTCACCTCTCTCACCAAGGCTCTTCTCCCACGATCGTCACTTGTTGTCGCGTCGGACGGCCCTGCTCTAGGAAGGGTTCTGGTCGTCCAAACTTCTTCCATTTAAGGATTATGGAGGCCGCTGTGCTCTTAGGAATCTTAAGTGCAGCAGAATTTTTTTTTTTAACCTTGGCCAGATCTGTGCCTTGCCCAATTCTGTCTCTGAGCTCTTCAGGCGGTTCCTTTGACTCATGATTCTCAGTTGCTCTGACATGCACTGTGAGCTGTAAGGTTTTACATAGACAGGTGTGTGGCTTTCCCATTCAAGTCCAATCAGTATAATCAAACAAAGCTGGACTCAAATGAACGTGTAGAACCATCTCAAGGATGATCAAAAGAAATGAACAGCACCTGAGTTAAATACATGAGTATCACAGCAAAGGGTCTGAATACTTAGGACAATGTGATATTTCAGTTTTTTTTTTACTAATCTCAAACCCTGTCACAATTACTGTGTCTTTTCTGTCCATATGGGGTAAGACTGTGTGTCATACTGCGCCGAACACAAGGAACTTAAATGATTTTATGGCTGCCATATAACAAAGAGTGAAAAATTTAATGAGGTCTGAATACTTCCGATACCAACTGCCATATCAAATGCCCAAGCAATAATAGTCCCGCCAGAATTGGTTATTTTTTTTTTTGTTTTCTTTTTTTTTTTTTTCCCACACCAAAACAGCCCTGTAGTCGAGTCAGATTGGTGTTTACCAGAGGCAGGACACTGTGGCGCGAAAGACTGGCTCGAAATCGTTGCTACCGCATTACCAAGACCCCAGAACTTCGTCTTGAGCCTTAATCGGAACAATTCCGCCAGTATATGTTGCCATTTATATACAAACAAACTCACCCAAGAAAATGGCCAAAAGTACACTTATGAATAAACGAAAAGAGGTTGTTTTTTTCAGGCACAAACCCAGGACTGTTATTTTCTTGAGAGGAAAAACGAATATACCGAGCAAGGACTCTTTGAGTTTATTTACAGCGATGAAAGTGGGTTATCGGCTCGGTCTTCAGGTAGCCTAGGTAGGACCAAATTCCAAAAATGGGGATTGTAGGTGATCCTTTAAAACAGCTGAACAAAACTAACTTACTACAGTTCAAACACCACCACAAACACTGATCACTGCTGATCTGGTTAGCCAAATAATCTCATGCCACCCACACACAACGAATGTACCTGGAACGGCGCCTATCTCCATGCCTTCCTGAATCGGCTGCCGCCTCTTCATCCTGCTCATCTTTTTGCGGGGGTTTACGTGGTCGGTTCTTCATGTGCTGGTCGATTGCTTTCTGCACAGGAACAGGTATTCGTGGAAACAACGTTGAGAACCATTCCAGCTTGGTCAGGAAGGAGCGGAGCATCTCTCCAACCGTCATTACGCACCCTCCTCCAGCCTTCACATCCAACTCCTGATCACAGAGACAAAGGAGCAAAACCATTAACACTACAATCATAAACGCACTCAGACACATTAAAAGATATCGCACAACCTCTGGTATACATGTTAACGCTAATAATTAGACCGTACACTGTCCTAAATAAAATGCTTCATTTGTGATGACCAAACACTGAGCCTTCACCTCTGCTCTCACCTGACTTAATATTCAGTATTGACAGGTGCACCAAGTAATTTAGTTTGCTTCATTGACCGTCATCTTCGACTTTATAATAACAAATAATCAGCACGGATACAAAAGCAATACCATTATATAAATACTTTTATTACTAGCTAAAAAAAGGTGCTACTTCATAATAGACCTTTAGTGCACCTTTAATATAAGTGGGATCGTTAGGAAGTAACAGAGTTACATTTCCTGTCTTTCTGCTTTATTTTTTATAGAAAATAGTTTATTATATTAATTTTCAACAGATCTGCATGACTGAGCATCAAAATAATTTGCTTCCACAATGTCTCTTACTATGCAATGGCTCAACATAGGTGCGATGCAGAGGAGGTTGTAGGTCAGCTGACATATATATGCTGTACCGGTGCGTGTGAAGGGGTGGAGTGGGTAGGTGAGCTTGTCTAACTGCACCCACGAATACCAGTCAAGTGTGGGGAGCACACCCTATATCCAATCCACCCGCATCACAAGGGCAATCTGGGAGAGAGAACAGGGCAGTCAGCCAGAGACACACATAACCACCACCACCAGGCCTGGCAGCAATGTCTGCTCAATGCAAATTAGATCTCCTTTTCTGGGCTATTTTTAAAATGGATAATATATTACCAACTATATACTGAGGGTGGGCGTGCAGGAGCACAAGACATGAGTCAGCAACCAGTAATGGATGTCTGATATTTACGATCAAATATAAATGTCTCTATGAATCACAGAGGCATACTGCCACATACACAAAGTATCTGGGCTAAAAGAATATTGCATGCAATTTACATTTAACTACAGCGGAATCACCATGGAACTACATATCTAGCTCAAATGACCATTTGCTAAGAGTTTGTGCTGATCTCAGAACAGACATGGCATACCCAGTGAAAGTAAGAAACCAGTTATCTGATGTCTTGGGTAAACTTGCCACCACAAATACAGCTGTAACTGTTAAATCTCAAGAGGAACATTAAGTTAAATGAGGTCAAAGGTTGAAGGACAGCTATGTGCATCACAATCAGCATTTGGCCTAAAGCTTTGTGGTTAAAACTTGGTACATTATAAATAAGAGAGATGAAGTCATTACCCGTGGTGACATACCTCCTCGTCGTCAAGGAACTCATCATACCAATCAACCAAGTCAGGAGGAGGCTGAGTATACCTACAACACACAAATTCAACATTATAAATGAGTATTCATCGAGACCAGAAAATAAGAACCATCCAAACAAACAATGTGGCTTGAGCTATGTTCTTATGAAATTACCATCTTATATACAGCAGTTTGGGTAATTCTGCTCTACATACTCATATTCCTTTGCTAAAATCAATGCTAGAATTTGATTATTCAAAGTAGTTCACCCACATGAACCTCCATGGCAGTGTTAAATAACAAAACATGAAGTTACTTCTGAAACAGTTACCATAAAAACCCCCAGCTCAGTTCATGTTAAGTGTTCTACGTCATACCTGATGTACATGAAGCCCAGTGATCTGATATAGGGCGAATCTGTGTGAGTGATGAGACCCATCACTTGTTTGCGGGTCAGTTTCAGTGTAAATAGCTTATACAGCAAGCAAAATGCAGTGGACACAATCCCACCTGTCCCAACTCCTCGAACCTGCAAGACAAACATCATGAAACTTGAAGCTAAACTTATGTTCTGCTTTAGTGAATCTCTCCCTTGTTTTAATCAAAGTGGCAAAGATTACGGGAGGATGAAGTCGAGTAGGTCTCAAGGCACGTACTTCTACTTACCCCTCCGCACATTCCTGTCTGCCCCGCAGTCTTCCTGCTGCCTTTTTCCCATGGCTCCATATGATTGACCTGAGTAGGAAACAGGTCACAATCTGACACCAAGCAACTGACTACAGGAGAAATACAACTATAAATCCCAAGTTTATTCAAACCTGGATTCCAAAACTGTTAGCCTAATATTCTAGTACTTATAGCGAATACTTTAAAATAATAATAGTGGAAAAATCATTATAATGGAAAAAGATTTTAGTCTTTCGAATTTAGTTTGTTTTGCAACAGTGCTGGCTAACAGAAAATTACTATAGTTTTGGTAGTCACAATAAAAAACCGTTCACACCAAACTCTATTAATTTTAATAATAGTTCTAATTCTATGAGAACAGGGAAGCCTACACCACAGCTGTAACGACACAGAGGAACGGTACCATTAGAATCACTTTCAGAACGATTATTTCTCTAGCTGATAACGATAAAACATCGACCAATCAGAATATTCTCGAGCATTTCAAGCGACAGACTACATCCCTGCATCATGCGTTTATATAATAATAAAAAATTACACGTTGGTGTAAACTAATAAAGTTATTGTTATAGGTATCTTGGTGTGAACGGGACGGTTGCTATGTTGATTTTCAGTCATTTTCTCGCTTGTAAGATCTCAGGGACTCAGTCACTATTTACTTTCGTTGAATGTTTGTCCGTCCAATTAAAGTAAATGGTGACTGAAGATGTCATTCTGTCTATACGGTAACGTTACACCTTATGTATCCTACTAAAGAAATTAAATAATTCTGGTTTGGAATAACATATCGGTGAGTTAATGATGACAACGGTTTCATTTTTGAGTTAGCTAACCATTCTTATAGGTGTATTTTGAGTTAAGTTAGTTAGCACAATTAGCCTCTATAGCCTAACACGGTCTACTGCAGCTCACGTAAAACTAAATTAAAAGCAAATTACATTTATTTAACAACTATTTAAGCCTAATAGAAGCAATAACAAACAATGAGCAATACTCAATGCCCATGTAATACAAAAAAGAAAACCGCGGGCTTCACGCTCGTCGGCCCGGGTTCATTTCGCCACCTTGAAGTATATTTCGTCCACCACCTCGTGGTACGTCTTGAGCTCGTACAGCTGGACCTTGAAGTAGGGCGAAGACAGGACGTTTGTCAGGATCATCGGGTTGAGGTTCATAGTCTTCTCGTTGCCCCATAACGGCAAAACGTTGCCGTGTTTCCCGCCGGCCGGTTTGCTCACGGCCTGCTGCTGCTGTTGCTGCTGACTAACCGCCATGGCAGTTCCTTCACAACGCCATTAAATTACAAAACGAAAGAAAATGATAGTTGACCTTAACGAATATCACGGCAACGCCTTCGACGAGCTGCGCGAGTGGCGGACCGACGTCTCTTAATTCATTCGAATTGGATTTTGGATCGTTTTGACCAAGTCTCTGTGGTGTTAGAAGACGCACGCTAACCGTTCAGCTACGCTGGGTTGTGGGGACAAGATGGCGCACGGAAGAGGGGCGGCGGAAAGGCACGCAAGGCTGCGGGTTGCCAAGTTGTGTAAAATTATTATTTTCACCAGAAAGGAAAATTACGGTAATCCTATAAAAACTGCATTTACAAACCATCTATAATCATTGTTTTTAAAAGCATTAATAAAAAAAATTCTATGAATTTCAATGTGGAAATTAAAAACAATGGGGCTCGTCTACTCTTCAGGGTGGCGAAAAGTTAAACAGTTACTGCATTTCCTAGGAAGATGCTTTACAAAGTACTTGGCAACATGGTCCTCCAGCGTGGTTTGATATGTCTTGTACCTGACTGCAGATGTCTTGCTGAGTCCATATATTGTTGAAGGCAATTTTTCCATGTGCTTTTGGTATTGTGTTGCGGTAATGCCCTAAATTTATTTTAAGGCCAAGGCTGCATGTTTGTAAGATGTTTATTGTGATTATAGGACATGTATTCTAACTTAATATTTTAAAAAAAATCATATAAATGTAAACTGTGCATCACCAGCTCAATTATAACAACATTTATTTCAGATGGGCAAAGACAACTACCCAGTATGGCAACAAATCAAAACTACAGAACGAGATATTTTAATTATATAACAGTTTTATTTTTTTCAAAACAAAATCTCTAATGTATTCTTAAAATGTAACATATTACAGTGAAGTGCATATATTGCATTTTGTCTTAAAGTATTCAGGTATATACTTCATGACATGTATGTTTTGAAACATCAGATATATCATACATCTTTATTTCTTTTACTCCTTTAGTTTTTCTGTAGTTTGACAATTGTCACTATTAGAAAGCCTGAACACATAAATTAATGTTTTTTCCTTATATACATTCTTAAAAATATTACAGTTTTGTAATATACAATATGAAATCTGATAAACAGCCCTTTTTATTAGCCTTTAAAATTGGCATGTTCTTTCAAACACATTTTTGCAGTAATAATTTGTATAAAATCTCCCTCTTTTAGAAACCCTTTTCCAAAAAAAAACAAAAAAAACATTACATGGATCCTGAACGGCTCAGGTCTTCTGCATTTTTCCTGAAAAAGAATGCCTGTAAATAGAATTTGGATTATGCCATTTTAACAAACAGTCCACTATTTGCAGTGTCCATCCCTGTGCAACTTGTGGTTCAGTCTTGTTTATGCTGACAAAAAGGTGCACTAACTGGGATCTTAGAAAACTCACTAGTTTGAGGGTCACTTCGACCGGGTGTTCAAGCAACAGCCACCTACGGTACAGACCATCTGTCACCTGTTTACTGTTTATACAGTTTTCTTTTAAATCAACACATTTGTAACAATTAGACTACCTTTATGGCCTCACAAAATGACAAAATATGATTAAATCAGTGGTATACGTTAAATTAGTATGATTGGTACTCGATCCCCCCCTCCCCTCAAATTAGCAGCATCCAACCAAGTAAACATCAGACAATCCAAAGTGCATCAGTCCATGTCAGTGGATTTAAATTTCTATATTAAAAATAGTCCTTAATCTGTAATACGCCTTTTCAGTTCCACCAGTGGTTCCAAGCATGTTTTTTTTAAATGTCTGTGAGAACAATAACCATCTATTTTTGGTAAAATAATACCAATCCAAGTATTTCCTGTTACTTTGAGCTAAAGCAAAGCTTCTGTCTGTCTTCAGAGCTTTACCACTAGGGGGAGCAGTGATTCCACAAATTCCTAGAGCCCATGAATGTATCAGGAGCCCAGCATAGAACTGCTGCTTGTGATAGAAGACAACTGCTGTCCTCTCGTTTGACACAGGATATTACATCCCGTCCCCCCACGGACATTCAGTCTAGCGTTTTATAACCACCTGTTCAAAAGCCCCTGCACCAACCCTGAATGATGGAAAGAGAGAGACAGTAGGCATTACATTTCATTACATTACATTACAGAATTACATTACCACAGTCTGCAATTTTATGATATTGTCAGAGCTCATGTAACATAATACCTCCTTATAATCTGCTTCTCATAATGCAAAGCACAATGACCATGTATCACACAAGGACGGCATAAGCAGAGAATGCCTGTTGCAGTGGTGACCTTGCAGCAGGGAAATTTACATAATGTATCTCACCTGGTGTGCTGAGAGCCCAGTGCAGTGCTGCCTCCAGGCCCAACAAACAGTCGCAGACCCTCCTCTGCAACAATAGCAAAAAAAATCCCTAATTTACATTCATATTTAGGGGCCATGATTTCATATATATATATATATAACTTCCAGAAGAAAACATGACGCATTAAGAGCCTGGAGGTGAAAACGTTTTGAATTTGAAGATCTGGGAAACATGTAAGTATCTTCCGTAGCTTCTGAAAGGCAGTACTAAATGTAAAAAAATATGATATTTATGCAAAATAAGAAAAATGTACACATCTTCATTCCGTTCAAAAGTTTACACCGCTGGCTCTTAATGCATAATTTTTCCTTCTGGAGCATCAGTGAGTGTTTGAACCTTTTGTAATAGTTGCGTACGAGTCCCTCAGTTGTCCTCCGTGTGAAATGATGGATCTCAAAATCATACAGTCATTGTTAGAAAGGGTTCAAAAATGCTGGAAAACCAAAGAATTTGTGGGACCTGAAAGATTTTTCTGAAGAACAGCAGGCAGTTCAGGACAAACAAGGGACTCATGAACAACTATCACAAAAAATAAATAAATAAATAAAATAAAAAAACAGCTGTGGATCATCCAGGTAACAACACAGTATTAAGAATCAAGCATATGTAAACTGTTGAATGGGGTCATTTTTATAAATTCAACTATTATGTGGACTATATGTAAACATCTTTTATGTGAAATATCTTAGTCAGGTCAGTACTAAATAGAAAATAGCATGCATTTTGTATGATCCCTCTTATTTTGGTAAAATAATTAACATTTTGCAGATACTGTGAAGTGTATGTAAAATTTTGACAACAACTGTACACACAGACACTCACAGACACACACTACCCTTCAAAAGTTTGGGGTTAGTATATAGAAAGCGGTTATTTTAAATTGAAATAATATTTCACAGTATTACTGTTTCTACTCTTATTTTGATCAAATAAATGCAGCCTTGATCCACATAAGATACTTCTTAAAAACACAACAACCCCCCCCCCCCCCTCAACCGTTTTAACTGTCTTGCATATACAGCTCTAGTTCCAAAGGAAAAGATGTTGTGGTAACTGCAAGTTTAAGGTTGCTCTCTCTGAAGTCTATCCATGAGTCAGAAAGAGAGAGAAGAGGGGAAATTCAACCATCTGTTTGTTTGAGACGGTAGTAGTAACCATAGTAAACATTAATCTTACAAAGCCACAATGTGGTGCATATTAAAGTGCAACTGTGCATCTGCAGTAAAACACAACTCTGAATTTCCCTATCCAGAGTTTGTGTCTAGTGAATGCATTGGGCACTACTATGAGACAGTGGAAGGTCTGTGTGAGCTGGTCATACACGAAATGTTTCCATGTGTGTGCATCTGTTGGCTGTTGACCACAGCCTGGTGTTATGGGGATGGAAATGATGTTTAAATTTAAACATGTTTTCAGGTAGGATGCTATTCAAATTACACTTGTAGTACTTGTGCACCTTTCCTTGCCATGTCACAATGCAAGATTTTTTTAAACCAAACTATAGCATTTAATTTTCCCCCCAAATCCACTTAAAATGTTAAGCCAATTTGTTTGTACCACAAGCAATTATAATTTAGTTTTCCATTTTTCATCCTCCCCTTGACCCTTAGAAATTAACAGGCTGTTTTGCTACTGTATACAGTAAAACATTTTGTCAGCTTTGACGAAATTATTCAAAACATTTATAATGTTAAAAAAGATTTGTTTTTTGAACTATTCATTAAAGAATCCTAAAAACGTTTATCACAGTTTCCACAAAAATATTCAGCTGCACAACTGTTTTCATCATTGATAATATAAGAAATGTTTCTTGAGCAGCAAGTCAACATATTAGAATGATTTCTGAAGGATCATGTGACACTGAAGACTGGAGTAATGATGCTGGAAATCCAGCTTTGCATCACAGGAATAAATTACATTTTTAAATATATTCAAATAAAAAACTGCTATTTTAAATTGTAATAATATTTCACTGTTTTTACTGTATCTTTGATCCAATAAATGCAGCCATGGTGAGTATAAGAGACTTCTTTCAAAAATATTTAAAAATCTTTACAAACCCAAACCTTTTGAACAATAGTGTATGTCTTCATAATGCATCAAACTCTGCTATGTTAGGTGACGGGGTGAAATCCGTTTTTACATGATATGGCTTTTTAACAGGATTTTTAAACATCTGGACTGTAAATGCTACATGCATCAAAGTGCTTTCTAATAGTACCTTCATTACTAGAGTCCAGTATGCTGCGGCTGAAGTCTTGACCCTGTAGGATTGTCTCAATGATATCATCAGCATCCACTCTGGTAGCATCCATTCGCTTTAGCTGAGACTCAACCGAGTCCTGTTTTACAGGGTGCCTAAAATACAAACATATAGTTTGTCAATAACTTCACTCAAAGATTTTTCTAAGAACACATTTAGCAGGAAGAGCTAATGCACACACGTTTACCTGTTGGCTGTGATCCCACTGTGGGACGGTGTGGCTAAGTGCTGGGGTAAAGGTGTGCGAGACTCTCTGTCCTCACTGGACTCTGGTAGGCTGCCAATCCCAGTGGAAGCACTGCCCACAGACAAGTTCCTCCTATGAGAGAGCTCCGTCAGGCTGGAGGAGCGCGAGTGACCTGTGCTGTAGCCTACAGGAATGTCCAGACTGATCAATATTATGATATTATATCATGCAAAAAGCCATAGAATAAAAGGATAAATGAAAAGCAAAACATCTGACGTGAATGAACAGACCAGAAAACTTGGACTGCTGGCTGGCGGTTCTTGAGTGGCCACACTTTCCCAGTTCATCTGGAACAGAACCATGACTGAAGCCACTTTTTCCTGAGTTTTCTAGAAGATACAAATCAGTGGATTGTTACCATCATTGTGAATTTTGGAATTGTTGAAATGCGAACTAGATTTGATCAGTTATTTAGAAAGTTACATACACTACCATAGTCAAACATTTTGAATAATAATTACATTATTAAAAATAAAATAAATGACAAAAATGTATTATTGAAATAAATAAACAAATTACATTTTAAAATATTCAAATAGAAAACACTTATTTTTAAATTAAATAGAATAATATTTCACAATATTATGTTTTCACTGTGTTTTTCACTGCCTTCGTGAGCATAAGAAACTTCTTTCAAAAACATAAAAAAACATATTATTCCAAACTTGACCGGTATATAGGGAGTGATTTTGTGTGAGGATTGTGGAGGTACCTGTATAGATATGAGTTGCATTCTGTGTCTCTCCTCTTCTGTCCTCATGTAGACATGTCTCTATTTCTCCTGGAAAACCAATGGTCATAGCAGTGGATGGAGGCCTGGAAGAGTCAAAAATATCTCCATTAAAAACATATAAACATACAAAAACATAAATCATCACAATAAGACTTTGTTGCATACACAAAATCACATAATATACAAATACTATCTTAACTTAACAGAAACTTAATATTAAAAAAAAATATATATATTTACACAAATTTACTTAATATGTAACAATTTAGGCTCCAAATTCTTTACTTGAGAGCTTTCATATTTAGAAAAAAATTAAAAGAATGGACACATTAAAAATGGTCTAATTCAGTGTTTAACAAGAAGTCAGTCAGTCATACAGGTCTGAAAAAATAAGGTTGAGTAAATGATGACAGAATTGTATTTTTTGAGTGAATTATTCTTTTAATAAGCTGAACCCAGCCAGGTCATGTAACTATATAAAAATATTTCTAGAGAAGGAATAATCTATAAACAGATTTCAGGGGATATTAATCCATAAAGTACTAATCTGGCCTTTCACTGGTTTTAGTGCCTCTAAAACTGACAGTGACATAAAACTATGACGCACTAGCCAGAGCTAAAAGCACTTGAGGCGCAGTATGAGTACTCCCACACACACACAAACACCCGATAACACTTCTGTAGGCCTCACAAACCCACACTCACCGGGACACACCACCAAACACTTTGATTTATGAATGTGTATGACTATTTTTGACAACCATCCACTGTAAAGGAATGATACAACTCTCACTAGAGCATGATTCACACGTCTTTGACGACAGAAGTGGGTGTAAATACACACACACACCTCTTCTTTGGGATTTATTTTTCACTCATTTCACACTGCATGTGTTGTTTTAATGGGAGATCGTGTGCCAACTCGCTTACATAACAGGAAGCACACCTTTCAGTGTTTCTGGGTGCTGTGTGATATGACAAATATTACGATTCTAAATGTCAGGATAAATGTCAACTATTTCAACATACACGCAAACACATCCGCACAATCACTCCAATCTGAAACCGCACCAACTATAAACAGCTTCAAGCACATGCTTCAAACATCACCAGGAAGTGGTTGAACCAGACTTCCTGTGTTCATGCGGTCCTAGACATTGGTTTCAGAAAAACACTGGCAAAAGCACTCTGGCACAGCCACACAGACACGCAAACAAATTCAAAGGCATCACGGCAGCTGTGTCTGCTATTGTCGCACAAAGTTTCAAGGTCATTCTGAGCTGCTGGCTTATTCTGTGTGACATGAGTGACAATCCTGTTGAAAAGACCAGTGTAGACCAGTATGAATTCAAGCCTGGTTTGGTTAGCCGTTGAGCCTGCTCGACCAGCATAGTCTTTCTGTACCACTTGTTAAACTTAAATAAACCAGGTTGTGTCATGCTGGAGACCAAAACATCAAAAACATATGCTGGTATTTTCAGAAGGATGCAGATTTTGATTTGAATATGAAATTTAAACACTTCAAAATAAACAAAAAATTAAGGGACAACGTACGTTTTAAAGCAGGGATCACCCGACATTAGCTGCATACTGATTATCACCTAGAGAAAGAGAGAGAGTGGTGGTTACATCCATATACAATATGAGATAAAGCAGATTGTATATTTTATTAATACCCCTGAAAACATGAAATATATCAGATACTGGAGAATTGTATGATAAATTGCAATTTCACAAAAATTTGTGTTATTTTTAAGGGCCCACATAGGTAATCCATTTCTCAGCAAACCCAATAAAAAAAAAAAATATATAATATAGTATATATACTTATAAGTATTATGTTTAATTTTTTATTGTTTGTGTGTTTTTTTATTTTACAAGGGGGAAAATCTTTTATATCAGAAAAAACGGCAGTGAAGTGTTTAAAGAAAGATAACGCAAGAAGATTATTTGTTCTCTAAGTGAGCATGCCCTCATTCAGTATTAGTAATTTTCTTGATCATTGCTGTGAATTGTTGTTCTGCTGTAAAATATTTATGTTGTTCGTCTTTGTGAGAACCGTATCTTGAAGTCATGAAACAAAAATTCCCCAAGGGGACAATAAAGTTACTACTAACTACTACTATTGTTACTTCTGCTTTTGCAGCTCAATTACAACTTAAAAATATAATTAGAAAATAAAATACAACATAATTACATTTCATTATTAGTTTATAATAATATTATAATAATAGTCATAATAAGGTTTTTCATAAATAATTATTTACACTGAAATAATTTATTATTAATCGTAATAATATTCTTAACAACTTATACATAATAATAATAATCACTTTACTTGTGAGAACCATTGTTGGGTGTTATTTTTTAAGGGCCCAATTATCAGCAAACCTAATATTACAGAATCAAATCGAAGAGTGTGAATATTGCAAAAAACAAAAACAAACATATGCTGTAAAATAACTGTAATGCGTCACATGGCTTGTTTCTACAATAAACTTATAAATATGACAACACATATGTGTCAAGCTGTTAATGGACTGCAGTGATGCAAGTTAAAATGGTCTGGTCAAGAGTGGTGCTCTCTCTACAGATATAAATGCCTGTGGAATTTTGGGTGCTCTCTGAACAGCTCCAGGTGGAAGTGGAAGGATACAGGGCTGTGAAATTCTGGGGGCGCTGTGAACAGCTCTAGGCGTAGGTGGGGGTTGTGGATTGGAAAACACAGCTCAACACAGGCCGGAGCATGCCACACATAACCCACATGAAGCGGAACATGAAGTAACACAACACCACACACAGATCTGAGAGGACACGCCCCCTCACCCACCCCCTAGCAACAGTGCGTTTATGATATAAATAAACTAAAAAATGAAATACAGAGGGCATGCAGTCTCAACACAAAGGGGACAACTTTGCATATTCATTATAAAGTTGTTCTGCTATATACTGTATGTGTGTGTACCTTCAGTATAGAGTTGTCCTGACGAGTGTTTTTGGTGTTGTATCCCTCCAATAAACAACGCCGTGTGGTGCTTCCTGAACCGGCAAACTCAGCCAAGTTTAAATCAGCAAAGCCAAGCTGTGTGACACACACACACACACACACACACACACACACACCAGTATCAGTGCCAGTGATCTGATAGAAATAAACCTTCATAATCTACGAATAAACTGAGCTTACCTTTGCAAATGTCTTCCCACCTTTCAGCTCCTTCATAAAAAATAAATTAATAAATAAAGTCAAAAACCTCACTCAATCCAACAACTTTTGCACAGAAACACACTCAAATGTTTCTGCTTAGAGTAGAATTTAAGAATTAAAATGTTACCTTTCTTACAGATACCCGAAAAACACATGGATCCAACACCCCTGTCCCTGCATTAGCACTCATCTTGCATAAAAAGGAGAATCTTTTTTTCCATTTAACACAATTCACCAGAACTGGCTCTCTGCAGAAGAAACCACAAGAAAGATCATGTAGATAGACAATACAAACAGACAGACAGATAAAATGACAGAATGATTGACAGTAGTTAGACAGAAAGATACAATGACAGACAGACTGATAGATAGATAGATCTTTTGAATTTGGAGTGAATTGTGAGCTAGACATTTCTTTGTTAGATCAACTATATAAACAGCTGTATATAATACATGCACAATTAATACAATAAAAAGTTTAAATAAAAAGACTTGAATTTTGCAAATATATAAAAGGTATTGGTGAAAAATACAGTGTTTACTGTCTTTGCCCCAATACACAAGAAAATCTCTATAAGATCTATCATACCGCTGCGTTATTAGGGAAAGTGATTTAGACAAGGCATTTGTCAAGAGAGATTTGAATGAGAAGGCACATTACAGTAATGTCTACAGGGAGAGGATTAGTTGTTACAGTGTACCGCACTCATTCAAAAGACTCTTCCCTCGTTCATCCTGAAAATACAGTAGGCTAACACTAATGCCAAGTAAACCTTCGTCTGTGGCGTTTATGAGGAGGAACGTCTGGCATCCCGACAGATATGGAATGTAACCGTTTTGTAAAATGCACTGTTGCCACAGCAAGTCCAGCCTTGACGGTTAGAGGAAGGCTAATCAGACACTGCCCACTTTTGCCGAACTGTTGAGTTCACTGTAGAGCACAGCCCCTCTCATTCGCCCCCTCAGGGACCCCCTGGCAAAAGACAAGTTCCTCCTCATAACGAAACGATTTGCACTGTTTCGTAAAACGTCTCTAGGTTAATTGAATCAACACGTGAACATTAAAAGCCTCTAATCATCTCTAATTCATTCAAAATTAATCAGACAAGCTAATGATAATAACTCACTTATTTCAAGATTAAAAAGGCTTGATGTTCCTAATCACTCATGACCTACAATATATTCAGCCACAGAAACAAATTTATT
This sequence comes from Sinocyclocheilus anophthalmus, assembly GCA_018155175.1. Lineage (NCBI taxonomy): Eukaryota > Metazoa > Chordata > Actinopteri > Cypriniformes > Cyprinidae > Sinocyclocheilus > Sinocyclocheilus anophthalmus. The sequence goes on from JADLZN010009898.1 coordinate 83,728, forward strand.
ATATAACATTATTTCATATTGACATGTGAGCATTCATTTTAAACGTTTACACACACACACACACACACATGTTGGTTTTTATGGTTTATGGGGACTCTCCATAGGCGTAATGGTTTTTATACTGTACAAACCATATTTTCTATTGCCCTACACCAACCCTACCCCTAAACCTACCCCTCACAGGAAACTTTCTGCATTTTTAGATTTTCAAAAAAACTAATTCTGAATGATTTATAAGCCTTTTAAATTACGGGGACACTCAAAATGTCCTCATAAATCACCTTCTCGTTGTAATACCTATGTCATACCCATGTCATTATACAAATTTGTGTCCTCATAAACATGCACACACACACACACACACTCTCACACACACACACACTCTCTCTCTCTCTCTCTCTCTCTCCACACACACACACACACACACACACCACCCAACACACACACACACACACCCTACTTAATAAAATCATAAAATAAAATAATATACAGGATGTATTGCGTTTGTCTCACCTTGAGGACTCATCTGAAAAGCCTCCGTCTGTCAGTCGAACCTTGCAGAACAGAACTCCATTCACGTATGGGACAGATGACAGCTCCTCCAGCTCCACATCTACTTTAAACTTAAACCTCTTCTTTTTCATCATGATGAATGCCATTGATCGAATATGTGAAGGATGACAAAGTTGCTGTTATACTCCACGAATGGGATTTCAGGAGAAGAACCCAAACGCTTTGACGCGCATCAGCATTGTTTGAGTCGGCGTGCGTGCGTGCGTGCGTGCGGGACCGTAGTTTTTAAACGCTGCTGCTGTGTGAACGGAGTTGAACTGACAACAGACGACATTTTAAAATAAAAGACCATCCAAAGGATTTCGGATAGGATATTTCATGCTCCCAATAAGTCAGAATAAAAATAGAACATTATTTGTGTGAATTAATTATATGCATTTACAGCAATGAATATATAGCAATTTATTTATTTACAATTTTAATGACTTTTATGGCTTATACTCAAGGAGGAGAAAAAACCCAGTCCAAACGGAGCAAAAATATGCGATTTGGCGCATCTGCCAAAAACCATATAAATATCAGCAGCATTGATTTACATCAGATATCCTGATGTTAATCAGTGAAAGCTGTATAACGGTATAGCAGGCTACTTGCATATAGCTATCGGTTGTTACTCTACATCTCTCAATAATATGTAATTTAATTTATGTAATTAAAAAAAGTATTAAATGTAGGCTTTTTATGATATATGATACGTTGTTTATTTTTTGTATAGGATTTCTGTATGTGTGATTTCAGTTTTAAAACTACAAAGTATATTTTATATCGCATGGACATATTCTATCATCACTCACTATAATAAAAGCATATCTAAATTTACATGCAATATCATTTCATAGAATATTATAATTCTATAGGCCTAAGGATAATTATATTTATTCATGTAGCTAGGCTACGTATAAATTGTATGTATATTTTTGTATAGGCTACATTTGTATTTAACACTTTGTATAATACTGTATATATCAACCCAAAGAGGGCTTTTCTGGAAATCTTGAAGACCAGTGTCTTCCAATAATAACAATAATAATAATTTTAAAGGTCTGGTAACATCAAGTTTATAAGCATCTTTTTTTTTTGTTCGCCTCAATAAACTTTGCTTCATCCTAATTCTGACCCAATGTTTCTGTAGACACACTGTAAAAAATGGCCGTGAATTTAACGGTAAAATACTGTAAAAATGCTACAGTAAAAACCTGTTAAATGGTTAACTGTAAATTCCCCTACTATGTACTGTGAAAAACTGTATTGGACATTACATGTAATTTTTTTACGGTAGTATACCGTTTTTGGAATTGAAAAAGACCGGAATATTTTACAGTGAATAACCGTAAATGGGTACATTCCCAGAATTCCCCTGCGTTACATTTCAAATTTTGTTTTTTTTTGTTGAAATAACATGTTTCTTCTTGTTTTTTTTCTTATCAGTTTTGTATATTAGTGTTGTGTTTTACGCCTAATGTTGTTAAATTAATGTTTATTGCATTATTTCAGTTTCATGTGTGTTACCATGAGGGTGTTTAATGACACTGTGCACCTTCTATATATGTTATTATTTAAAAGCTGCTTGTGATGGGCTTTGGGTCATCATGTGACTTTCTCATCACCACCTGGTTTTGGTGATTATCAGTGTATTACAAAGGTACAAAACAGATTTCAGTACTTCAATAGCTTGGTATATTAACATTAAATCAGTTCATGAAATTACGGTATTTAACTGTAAATTTAAGTTAAAACCTAAAATGTTGCTACCGTATTTTTTACGGTAAAATTCCGGCAACCACAGCTGCCATTTTTTTTACCGTAAATTTTACGGATTTTTTTTTACAGTGCAGGTAAACGAATAGAAATTCATATCAAACGATGGTAGGGCTAAAATGTATGAATTTGAATCTTTGTTGTCTAATGTGGGATGGGAACATGATGGAACGATATTTTTTAAGAAATAATATAATATAGTTGATCAGATGACGTAGGCTAATAGCAGTAAGGAAAAGTTGAAGTTGATACTGTAGTTTATTGGACCAGACTGTACAGTCTATTTTATCTTACTGAACTGTTTCTTCATAACTCCAACATTACAACATACGCTAGCCTATATAAATAATATAGGCAACAACATATAAAATAAAGTAAGACGCAACAAATAAATAATATAGTACAATTAAGCAAAATACACAAATACAGTTTAAAACATTATGTACAGTGCTGCGTGGAGAATGAGGAAAAGACTATAAGATATATAAACGGAGTTCGCATGAATAGCATTGTTAGCAAACACATGAAGTATGTATTGTACAGGATTTATTGTTGTGCACTGATTCAACATAACTTAAAACTTTATCGAGTGCTCAATCAACGATCCTGTTGAGAGTTGGCGTGAGCAAACTAGCAGTCCACCAGAGGGAGACAACTCATCGTGAAAGCATACAGTACTATTCTGTGAACACAGATTACAGCGTCGTAATCAGACATCAATTATATATATATATAAAAAAATTAATATCATTAACATGGGTGATTTGATTTTTAAATAACGAATGGATTTGACAGAAATAAGTAAGCTACGAAACTAAAAAAGGGACATAAAATATAGGCTACAATAAAATATTTAAAGTTAATTTTTTAGACTATTTATATTATTTTGCAAGTAAAATATATGTAAACTAGTTTGCATTTATTTACTTTATCTAACATATTTATTGTTGTCTTAGTACTTTATGTTTCGCAAATATTGTAAATGCTTACAGTCATGTTAGTAAAGCTTTGACACTGACTGAAAGAGAGAGAGAGAGAGAGAGAGAGAGATTTCTGAATGATGAATGAATTCAGTGACACTCTCAGTGAACGGGACCCTTCTCGGTTTGGGAAGGAAGGAAGGACTTACTACAGCCGGTACAGCATGTGAAAGTCCAACACAGGCGACTTTCTCCTCCTTTCTTTTTTTTTAAACACATTTTGCAGCCAGTCTCTGATCATTAAGCAATTCCACCGCACTTATTTCTCCCCTGAAATGCCGTCATGCCCCGCGTGAATGTCAGCTGGATTATCACGGTGCTCGCGGTGGAGCTCGCGACACTGTCCGCCGCGCACGCTCACAGCTGTCACGAGGTGAAAACGGCGTTTCAGGTGCGTCAGATCGGCCAGCTCAAATGGGTGCCGGAAACACCTGCTACAGGTGAGCGTCAACGCTATGTTGCAACCGTTTGTCATCTTGGCGAAGAGCGGTTTTGGTTTAACTGAAACGTGTCTTGCTTAATATTGATGCCCTTTGATAACTACACCTGTTTGTATTGTAAAGTCATTGGTCCTCTTTGGATCTGTTTGTTTATTTACTTGTACCATAGAGTTTTTGAAGCAACATTATCTGTAGTTAATTAGGTGTTTTGGCAGAAACTACTGTAAGGTTACTATGGTAAATCTTTTTATTGTGGTGCAGCAATCAGCTGCTGTGGTTGCTCTATTATCCCATAGCATGTTTTAAGGAGGAAGTGTATTCTTTAAAGGAATCGTTCACCCAAATATGAAAATGATCTGACAATGTACTCGCCCTCTGGCCACCCAAGATGTAGATGAGTTTGTATCTTCATCAGGTTTGGAGAAATTTAACATGACGTCACTTGCTCACCTTTGGATCCTCTGCAGTGAATGGGTGCCGTCAGAATGAGAGTACAAACAGCTGATAAAAGCATCACAATAATCCACAACATAATCCACAACAGGACTCCAGGCCATCAATTAAAGTCTTATGAAGTGAAAAGTGAAAAAGTGAAAGTTAGAACCAGATCAGTCATTAAGAAGTTTTTAACGTCAAATCATTGCTTTGGGCTAAAATATGAGTCCTCTATTTTATAATATTGCTTTCTATTGAGCACAAAAATGTTTTTTTAATCAAGTGCAATTAACCCACAAAGAAGAACCTTCAAGGTACCTATAGCTCAAAGGTTGTGTCTGAATCAATATTTTAGTTGCACTGCCCAGGGACTCGTTCATTTCTGGTGCTGTCAGGTTCATTCCAGTGTAACTGAAATTCCAGTGTTACATTTGCATCCTAAAAATTCCCACAGTGCGCTGTTAAAAACCATCAGCTGCTCACTATATTTACTTACTGGAAATGTTGTCATGTCTCTGCATGTTTGGCACTGTACTTTTAACAGCTGAAGTGAAGATGCATGATAAACAAATCATTGGTTGTATAGTATGCATATCAGGGCATGATTGAATATGATTCCTGATAGTACATTCATGTAGAGTCAAGTTGTCAAAATATATTATATAATCAATATAATCATCAGCCTACCCCTTATTACTGGAATTCAAGAGCAATTTTTTATTTTGTTGCTCCTGTCAGGAAAATTTAATGTAATTAGCTTCCGTTTAATAGGTTTTACAAGTTGATTGACTGATTTAAAAAAAAAAAAATATATATTTTTTTGCCCAACAAAGTTTGCGTGAATGCCCATGTGTGCTGTAAGGCTCTGGACTCTGCACTGTAAATAATATGTCTGGGTAAACTTCAGACAAGGATCGTGTCGGGTTAAGGGAATCAGTGTTGACAGATGTGTTCAGCCAGCTGGTTTGATGCATGACTCGGCTAACAGGAGTGAGTCCTCCTGGAATGACACCGGCCCAGCTCACCGGGTACAAACCCGCAGGTCTAGAGTTCTCACAGTACTTGAACTCACACCCAGGTCTGGTTCTCCTATGACAGGGGTGCCTATCCTGCTCCTAGAGATCATCCTACCAGCATAGTTTAGTAATCAAATCCCTTGTTATTTATCTAAACAATTACATTATTTATCTAAACAATTACATTTTTTCCTATACTTCTATTTTTGTATATAGTACATTATTCAATTTTTCAATTTTTTTTTTTTATTATATTAGTTTTATATTACCTCCCTACTGTGTTATTCCTATTATGTCTACACTATCATGTATGGCTGCACTATGGTTGTACTTTCTGCTACACTGGAAGCTCCTGTCGTCAAGTCAAATACATTGTGTGTGTAAACATACTTGGTAATAAAGCTCTTCTGATTCTGTTTCTGATGCAGAAAAGCTAGTTCACACTTCCCAGCTTATCGAGGTCTTTGGGATCACTTGAAAAGGTGGCTACATCTCAAACACAAGCCAGCTACCTTGATATCTAGTCAGTCATTTGCTATCTATCTATCTATCTATCTATCTATCTATCTATCTATCTATATATCTGTCTGTCTGTCTGTCTGTCTGTCGGTCGGTCGGCTTTCCTGTCTGTCTGTCTGTCTTTCAACCGTTTTATCATTCTATCCATTGTTCTATCATTGTTTTATCTATAATTTTATCTATAATTTTACATATAATTTTATCTATCGCCCTGTTTTTCTATCCGTGTTCTGTCATTTGTCCATTTCAAGACTTTTTAAACTTCTTTTTCTTCAACTTTCAAATTACAAGAAGACTAGTCATGACAAACTTGGGGTCTTCCTTTAAAAATTTTTTTTATTTGATTTTCAGTTCATTTTAATTCAGCCAGATCACCTACTGTACTGGCAAAATTGAGTGGTGAAACTAAACTAACATCTATCAGACAAGGTGTGTGAAACTCATGTTCTCTGGCTGAGACAGAGAGATATTTCTAGTTGTGTTACAGGTTCCTCCTCTTGGAGTCTTGAAGAGCAATAGTGGGATGGCAAGTTTTTCATGATGGTGCTTATTTGGGTTAGCTAAAAGCTGCATGCTGAGTTGTTTTGTTGGTGAGCTATAACCCTCTTTTGGGTTGGTCTACATGTGCAGAAGAATTCAGAGCATGCAGGAGAGTTCTGATGAGCCTCGTCTCTCAATAGATACTCTGTGCCCTCTGGTACGACTTCTCCTGTTTATTTGACTGAACACTGATGTGTAGACTTAGCATAGAAATCGTTCCACCAAGACCATACCACAGCGAAACCATAATTACAATATATCTCAGGTTAGTGTGGTTTTGCCTTCCTCCTAAGATCATTAAACTCTTTATTTCCTTTTTGTGGTCTGCAGAATAAAAGTTTAAAGAAAGCCATTAAGCCAATGATAAAATAAGTTCTAAATTGCTTTTGTTGCAGAAAGATTGGAATTTTCATTTTACAAATTTCTCCCTTTGGATATAGTTCACCCAAAAGTGCAAATTCTGTCATCATTTACTCACCCTGTATGACTTTTCTTCTGTGGAACACACAATAATATATTTTCAAGAATGCTGGGGTCCAAATAACATTGGGTCCCATTGACATTCATTGTATGGACAGAAAAAAAACAGACATTTTTCAGAATATCTTCTGTTTTGTTCCATAGAAGAAAGTAAGTCAGACAAACAGCTTGAGGGTGACTAAATTGTGCAGTTATGCAGCATATCAGACTGTGCCAGGTTTGAGGAAAAATGCTCACACAGCTTAGGGATGAGTTCATTATCATCAAGCACTAAACTGATAACTGAGAGCTGTTCTTGTATCAGCAGTTAAGTGCAGGACACGGTCTGTTTATTTGCCACAACGACTTGGCGCAATTAAGACTGAGACCGCAGACTAAACCAAAGTAGGCTTGTAATGTGTTTTCCCTTTTGCATTGATCTTAGAATAGTTTCATCAGGTGCATTTTGTTGTTGGAGTCCAGTCCTGTTTTCAGAACAGCAGTGAGCAGATTGTGTGCAATGAACATGCTTTAGCTGCAGGCATAGCACTCCACTCCTTTGGTGACAGCTGATGGGCATTGAGCAGCCAGAGGTCTGCTTGCAAGACAGCAGCCACAGACAACAAGAGGCTTTGAGCAAGAGTCTGGAATCTCCGACACGTCGGAATGTTTCCAAACACTATCACTGATGGGCAGAAACTCAAGACATCTTATAATAGTAACCGCTCAAACCGCTCCTTAAAAAATTTAAATTCTATCTATCTATTGTTCTATCTATTTGTTTGCTGTTATGTTGTTTTATAATTTTCTATGGTTTTATCATCCTACTTATAGTTTCCATCCATCCCAGTTGTTTTAATGTCCTATTTATTGTTGGCTGTTGTAACATTTTTTGCATGTCCTATGTGAGCTTTTTGTTGCTCAGTGAGGAGGTCTTAATGTTGCAGTGGGTTCAAATCTGGGGTTGATCCCTTTCCTCAGAAGTGCTGACGGGATATGAGGGCATGAGACTGTCTGTTCTCAGATCAGATGCCAAGCAAAGCAGCTCCCAGAATCTCCACCTCTGCAGGATCTCTTTCAGAAAAGGCTGTGTTGATAACTAATCTCACGAGTCTTTGTGAGACTGAGCAGCATGGATATTTGAAATAGATTTTATAGGAGATTGTTTCAGTTTGTTATTTGCCTAATAAATGAAAATAAAATTTTTAATTTTAAACAAGTTTTTGACAGATTCCTAAAATATTAGTTTTCTCTTCATTATGACGGGTGGTCTAATACATTTGTTCAGCACAAACAGTTCTTGTAAAACAGTAAATTTGACAACTCATGGATACAGTATTTATATTTTAGCACTAGAAACACTGTGACAAAAGAGCTTACACATGGTGGATTAACCACTACAGAAACAGAAAAAAAATAATTAGGTAAAAAAATGATTTAGGGCCACTGTGTTGTGTGTGTATCCTGTATATATATCACATATTATATAAATATTTATATATATAGATATATATATATTATACACACTTTCTCCTCGGCATACTGCTTCTCTTTAAATACCTTTAAATAGTAGTAATGGTTAATTTACTCGTTTAACGAAATGAAGCAAGCAGAGCAATCAAATATTTAAGAGACTGTCCGAATCTTCTACCATTAAATCTTACTTGTACAGGCATAATTAATCAATATTGAATTTCCAGCCATTCTGATGGGTTAAAAAGTCCTTTAGTTAATTAAGTTGCAGAGGCCTCTATCTGTGTCTGGCAGTTAAGCCATCCATATGGAGGTTTGTGTGCTGAAGGTTGTAAACAGTTCTGTCAGTTACAGCACAAGTTGAAAGTTGTTTTCCATGTGAAAGACACACAACCACAGCTTTCTGTGAGCCGTCAGTTACAGCAGTCTGAATTGCTTCATGTCTCCTGCATTGTTTTATCATTAGCTGAATTGATTATTTGCTGAGTAAGAACCTGGTCTGGTTCTCAACAGCTACACAATATTACAGCCTTGTCTATTTTTGGTTCCAGAAGTTACATTGCGTGTGTATCCAAGCTGAAGAACAATATAGTTTCAACTGAGAAGATGAAAAACATGAAGGTATACTTAATACTTTTCTTTTTTTTAGCTGAGGATTTTTTATTTAAATTTTATATATATAAAAACATTAACGTTTTTTTTTTTTAAAGTCTTTGGATGTTTATCTCCAGAAACTAAATGTAAATAGCAAAGCCACTTAGCTTTAACTAGCCCCACTGTTAAAAATCCCCACCACTCATTTTTAAATGCTTGTGTGGAAAATCAAATGCTTTTTTGATGGGGTCTCTTGAGGTAAACGCTGTTCTGTGATGAAAGGTGTAGAACAACCTGTGCATTCATGCTTTCAATCTCTGGCATGAGAAAAAAAGACTAAACGACTGCATATTTACTCTTCTTCAGGCTTCAACACCTGTAGACCCTCCTATTAGTCTCTCTGCCCTCAGCAAAACACCCATTTAGTGCAACAAGAACCCTGCAAGTTAATGCCAGAGCAAATTGGTTTTTGTATTGCAAATATAGTGCAGTGTAGTAGTGTGAATAAAAATTTGAGCTGGTGAGGACTGAGCCATGGCCATTGTCCTCAAGTTGCTTCAGATACGTCTTATACCTGAGTCTTGTCTTGCACAGCTTTACCTTTTTTTTGTTCATGTTTTTTGGTTGTACTGTAGGTGTAGCAATGCCAGACTCCATTCAGCCAGTAGTAGGGATATTTGTTCCAGAAAGTCCCTCATTTACAGTACCAGTTCAGTCTGTCTAGTTCTGTTTTGTATTTTATTTATTGCTATTTATTTATTTTAAATATGCAATATTTCATGTATAAATAGCATATATAAAAATGCATAGCTAAAAATAAAAATGGAGTGTTTTGTGATGAAAATAGGTAGTGAAAATAGCATGGCAAGTATGGTTGAAATATTGAAATTGATTTTTTAAATATCAAAATATTAAAAGTGGACCAAAAGTTCATATTAAAGATATTTTTATACTTTAGCACCCATGTGCCTGTGGTTGCTCAGTCTTTTGAGTCTGATACAAGAATTCCTGGTATGTTTTAAGAGCCAGGTCAAGGTGGGAATACATCTGTCATGTTTGAACTGCTGAGGCCAGGTAAGGCTATTCCTGCTGTTTTGACCCAACTCCTAGTACCTAAGCCAGGAATTCTAGGAACCAGTGTATATTTGAGATGATGTGTGTGCATTTGTGCTCTAAATTACTCACATTGTACTGATGTGGAGTGATTTGTGTGTGCACACTTGAAGGCCTTGAGCCTTGTGCCATGACCCTAGTGGTCAGTTTGACCACTGCATTTTGTGGTTATCGAAGCTCCTGTATGGCTTCACCATAGATTTGTCTTCAACTAAACTTGGAGTTCTGTATGAGTGCCTTCAAATCCCTTTGAGGTTCCACACTTCTGACTCTCCTTCTGATTTCAGCTCAATCCACTATCTTTTTCTAAGCATCAGCTTTTCACTCTCTTACTGTGGGGGCAAATGCCAGCCAATGCTCCACAAAGTGCCTGTGGCTTTTAGAAATGAAGGTGTGTTGCCCAGGCCCTTTGAAAGAGGTTTTCTTTCAACATGGTCCCTACCAAAAACAGCACATCAGTTGTGGGTAAATATCCTGCTGGATCCAGTGGACGCCAGCACTTCAAAGCACCGAAAACTTCCTGAGAAGAACCTCAGGAGAGCCAGAGGTTAAATCCAGTTGGGCTGCCGTCTACTTTAATGACTTTCCTTTCCCATAAAGTTGCTTCTGCACTTAAAGCATCAGGAAATTCCTTAAGTCTTAACCTAAATAAACCATAACATTTTCAGTCCTCACTGAGGATGTCGTTTTTGGGTTCTGCACATCTCATTCTGGTTGACCTGTAGTGGGAATTTTTAGCGTGGCCCCGGGGTCACTGCTGGTCATTGGGATGTTGCAAATACGAACTGAATAAAGACTTAATCCAGCCAATCAAATGAATGCTTTTTGTCACCAGAGGGTGATTATGGGATCAGGTTGGCTAAGTTTGAACTCCAGACAGGAGGAAGAATAAGGAAGTGTCTACTTGGGCAGAACCACAGACACCTGCTGGGGTCCTAATTCACTCGCCAGGGGCTGAATTCATTCCATCGTGTCTTAATTAAGGCTTGGAGAGAGACTGACACCAGAGATGCTTTCAGATAGTCTGTATTGTACAGATAACAAAGTTAAATAATTGTTTGCATAATTGACTTTTACATTGTCATTGTACTAAACATTTTCTATCTTACATTTATTTTCTAAATATTTGTACATACAATTATATGGAGATTTGTTTCCCCCTTACCTTTAAAAGCTAGTGCTGACAGTATAAAGTCATTGCAATTAATCTATTGATTTCTGACCAGTCTTTAGAAAGTCAAATGAAATAGTATTATCAGATGTTGAATTTGAAAGTAAAAAAAGAATAAAAAAAACCCTGTTCTAGATTAATTTATCCATGAGTGTTTCCACACTGAAGCATGTTATGATCCTCCTCTTATCAAATTAAGTTTTTTCTTTTTCTTTTATATTGTTTATAATAAAATATTGTGTTTTCAGAATCATTACTTAATTCTTTATGTTGTGTTTGTTATTTAAGGGTCTTCTAGTTAATTTGATCTGTTATCTGTTTAATTTAACTCCTGTATCATTAGACTAGTCTTGCTGTGTTCATAGAGCCTTAAAGGTGGGGTAAGCAATTTTTGGTAGCCAATGTTGACATTTGAAATCACCAAAACAAACACGCCCCTACCCAAAAGGGTTTCACCCCTATTTTGATAGCTCCACCCCACACATACCTGTGTACGCAACCAGGCAACGATTAGTTCTGTGAAACAAAGCAAAAACAATGTTACACTATGTCTACACCGGACGCGAGTGGCGCGGCGCGACAAAATACTATAGAACTCATTATAATCAGTGATGCTGTCTACACCATAGATATATACGTATATATTTATCTATGGTCTACACTGGATGCGGCATGGCACGACACGACAAATCCCCGACAGAAAACAGCTGCTGCGTTCTATTCATGACGTATTGACACAAATTTCAAATGATTTTCAACGGTCGCTTTGTCGCGTCCAGTGTAGACCATAGATATGTATATTAAACATTTATCTATATTACAGATTTAGCTGTTGCGGCGCAGACACGGTGTTACTCAACTATCGAGAAGAAACAAAGCATCCTCGGCGTCCGATCGCAGGCCTTCTGCTTTTTGAGTTCTCTCGAGTGCTGGAAAGCTGATCCGATATTTACACGGGTCCTAATTATTGCCTTATTGCCTTAAGCCTTTTTTTGTTCCGCAGATGTTTTCCTCTTTTGTTTTTTATCCGCCATCTCTATCTTTCTAATGTCCATCCTGTGCACTGAACGCTCTCTCCTCCACATCATGAGAAGACACTGCCCTTACTGCTGATTGGCTAAGTTTGTTTTGCTAGTCGGCCATCAGTTTTCTAAAGCGTTTTTGAAAAATCGCTTACCCCTCCTTTAAAGCTGTTTAATCTCTCTCTCTTTCGATGCATAAGAATGGTTATCTTACAGTTGGCATTTTTTAAGGTAAATCAATGCCTGCCATATTTTCTAGTCAATATATATCCTCACTCTTAAATTATTTTTAACCATATGTGCATTACTATTTAGCTCTGAACAAATACTTTAATCTACTATCAAAATTTTAATTAGCAATGCTGTTACTATTTTTTTCTTTTCCTTTTCTTTTTTTTTTAATTGATTGAAAGGTCATTATGTGCTGTTTGTTTCCGTCATCCCTAAGGCTCGTCTTGTCAGCTGTGGGCTTCTGATCGTATCACATATACCTGTGTGTGTGACTTTAAAATCAGACCACTGTTATTCATGTTGTCCTAAAGAACAGGTGGTTGTGGTTTTTACTTGTATTCGATGACCTGATTCCTGGTGTAGGCGAGGACTATCTGCCCACACAGCTAGTGAAACTCAATCTCAGAAAGTTCTTCATTAATGTCCAGTGAGTCACAGTAGTGACCTAGAGTCTCAAAAGTGCGTAGCGGACATCTGTACAGCATGGAAATGGAATGAAGCTTTATCACAGCCTTAACATCAGTCATCACGGATGGCCAGCCTAGTCTGTATACTGTACAGTATCTCACTTTTTCCTTTGCTGTGTATTTATCTTTCTTTAACAAAGTTATGGTAATGATTTATACGTTGGTTGTAGTATGTATCGTGGTAGACTGGAAATGAAATTTCCAGTGAGTGGCAGTAAAAGGTTATTGCTGTGTTGTGTTTGAAAATATTGTACCACCTACACTAACAGCTGAGTTAAAACGCAATTGTTGAAGCAACCATGCCATTCTACCTTGCTTGTACAAGTCCTTAACCTGTTTTCTCATGATTTGTGTTTCACTGGACTTGTACTTGAGTGCTGTACTAGCTGAGCTACCAAGCAAGTTTACTATTTCAGAAAAGCCATACTTATGAAGATGGCTATGTGATGCAAACATCCAATTTAGTTTGCAAATGCACTATGGCAAAAGTGTTGTGAGGTCATAACAAGGAACTGCGTGAGAAGAATTAATTGACATTCTGCCCCTTTAATCATAATTTGTGTGAGAAGGAGTAAAAGTTGTTGGTGTGTAATTTTAACACTGAGGGATGTTTTTACAGAGTTGAAAATGGCTATAATAACATTTTCCCAGCAGCAAAAAATCAAAGTGGCAGCTTTTTAAACCTTAAATGTAATTTAATTAGCTATGGAAACAGTAAGTGAACATTTCATGTCATTTCATAATGTTGTGAATAATGAGTGACACAATGAATTGGAATATTTCAGAATGCACCATAAAGTGTCTTTCCCATTTCAGAAAGTTTGCTTTGAAGCCGTTTCGGAATGTTTTCAGTGGAAAATTCACAAACCATTATTCCACTTGTGTGTTCAAATACAGCTTTATAGCATTTTATGTACATAGTTTACTCAGACTATTGGAAAATACAAGGTATTTTGAGAGTAGGGATATTGGTCATACAAAGTTCACATGCCCACACAAGGCCTAGGCTGGTGAGGGCATGGGGTTCAACGCTGCTTGAACTGACTTGAGACTTCTGGGACCCAATGCACCTGGTGCATCCTGGATAATTAAGTTGCAGCTATGAAGAGAGTGCAAGAGCTTTCTGAGGATCAGGTTTCATTATACTATTTTCTCGCCCCTCCAGATCTCTCCAATGCATGAGGCAGAGCCTCAATAACACTGAACTGCTGAATATATAGTTGCATGAATGCGTGTGAATGGTGATACTGTTGCAGGTTTAATTTGGTTTTATAGTGTCACTAATGTTATTTGTTCAACTTCTGTCTAACAAATGCTTTTTTTCTCTCTTATTGTAGATGTGGACCTGTCGATATGCAAGCACGCTGGGCCGTCATGCTGTACACGAAGAATGGAAGAGAGCTATAGAGCAGCGGTCCTGAGAGACACCACCCAGAGCATCAGATCATACAGCTTTGAGCTGAAATATCTAATTTCTGCACATGCTGCCGCCTTCCAGGGTACACGGATGCATGCGTGGATGGGAGATTAGATGGATGGTAGATGAATGGATAAGATAAGTGAAATGGATGGATGGATAGAGGAATGGACTGATGGATAAAGGGATGGGTTTATATGGATAAAAAAAACATAAGGTCATTGGAAAGACTGCCTCTGCCATTCATTTTTGTAGAACTCCAAACATGTAGCCATACATACAATTCTGTACAGTTTCCAGCTGAAATAACCACTAGTAGCAGTAAAACTCCAGCTACTTTGATTCATTTTCACACAAATTCTGATTACGGGCCAGGTTATTTATAATAAAAGCAGGTATTTCTCCATGGTTCTTTGCACAATACTATGTTATGACCTTTTAACATAGTGCATGATTTGTAAACTAATACATTTTGACATTTGCTTTGGCTTTTTTTCCTAACGCAGTACACTTGCTCGGGAGCTCACCTGGTACAGCATTGCACATACATGAGTCATGGTAAAAGAGCACAAAAACGTGAAGCAAGCTAAAATGGCATGATCACTTCAATATATATGCATTTGCTTTTGTTTCTCTGTTTCTGATGCTTTCATCACCACTTATTGGACATTTCACTTGGAAAGAGTTGCAAGATGTGCAAGAAGCAATGTAACATCATTTTGCCGAAATGCTGCCACTTGCACGTTTTTCCAATGAGTCTGGGTTGGGATGGATGGCAAATTTATGGCTTGGCTATTTCTATGTACCTGTCTTTGTTGCCCGTAGTTTGACTTGTTTAATTGGTAGAAATGTCATAGTGTTTTTTTCCAATGTGGTTAGGCATCCTGTGGTTGGTAGAGCTGCTTTAGAGTTTCATCTTTGGCTCTGGTTGCCTGTGAACAGGATGCATCTTCTCATCATCTTGATTAAAGCCCCAGATGTGTTTTTTAGGAAAGTATGAACTAGCTGCAAACATTCAGAAGCATAGTCTTAATTATGCTTGATTATGTTCTATGCAGTCTAGTTATATGAGGTTTGGATGGGTTTACTGCATTAATTCCTTAGAAGGGAAATTTAGAGTACTTGCCCACACTCTCATGAGTGTCGAACCCAGTGGCCAAACCATAATCGGCAGTGGAGCTTTAAAGAATCTCAGTCATATGCAGCCTTGTGTGTGTGTTTTGGCAGAGAGCACCGGTTGTTATTAAGGTCTTCTGTCAGTTCGTTCATGAGTATCAAGCCTTGGTGTGAATGAATGAGCTCTCACATACACTATTTCAGTCCTGCACTCACGATACGCTCATTTTAACACGATCTGCGGCCACAGACATGGACACATATTGCCACACATACTGCATCTCACAAACAGGGTTCAAACCACATACATAGTTTTCGGTTATGCTCTTCAATCATGCCTTTGTCTTTCCCAGACCGTTTTCTTTTGTCATCCACAAGACAACGCAGATTGTTCATTGCATTCCAGTAAAGTACTTCTAATGTTTGTGTCTCGGATGTGGAGATATGTGCAGAATGTTTCACGTCAACAGGTCACATGCAGTAATCAGGAATGTTCAAACAATAGAGCTGATTGTCACCTATTTAGCTGTCTCTGGCCTTTCTGTGGCTTGCTTGTGTGTGTGTGTGTGTGGTGTCTGTGTTTTGAAATCTATAGTCTTTGTAGTGATTTATAGATTCTCAACCATTGTTCTTGAGGTTAGTGAGGATGATTGGTTGTGCCTAATATATAGTAAATATTAGTACAAAGACATTTAGGAGGATCCATCCTATGGAGGATTTGTTGTTTAATTTTTGGATAGAAATAACTTGAA
Source organism: Sinocyclocheilus anophthalmus (assembly GCA_018155175.1). Classification (NCBI taxonomy): domain Eukaryota; kingdom Metazoa; phylum Chordata; class Actinopteri; order Cypriniformes; family Cyprinidae; genus Sinocyclocheilus; species Sinocyclocheilus anophthalmus. The sequence continues at coordinate 99,804 of JADLZN010009898.1, forward strand.
TTAGTGCTCTAGCCTATACCTGACTAATCAGGTTCAATATGATGGGAAATCCTTACATTCTTACATGTTTATATCATGTCAATAAACACACTTTACTAGTGTTGTCAATATACTGGAATTTCAAGATACTGGAACTTCAATACCTTGAAAAATATAGATATTCAATGCAATTTTTGATACTACAGGGACATTAAAGTGCACTTAAATCTCTTAAAAAAACAGCCAAACTATTTGGGGAAAACACACACACACACACACACACACACACACACACACACACACACGTCTGGTTTGCTATCCTTGTAGGGACTTTCCATAGGCGTAATGGTTTTTATACTGTACAGACCGTATATTCTATTGCCCTACACCAACCCTACCCCTAAACCTACCCCTCACAGAAAACTTTGTGCATTTTTAAATTTTCAAAAAACTTAATTCTGTGTGATTTATAAGTTTGTTTACCCGTGGGGACCTCGATTTAGGTCCCCACCGTGACACGAGTCCCCATGAGTCTGTGTGTATTCAGGTTTAAGTTCCCACCAGAATAGAAAAACAGGTACACACACACATTCTCTGTGTGTGTAAAAGTATATACATATATAATTTTAGAGTTCATTTATCTAAACTTAATGTTTTTTATTATTATTATTACCTCTGAGACACAAGTATTGTAATACAAACGTTACTGACAATTTATAATAAGTATACAATTGAAATTATGGTGTGATCTACTTTAGTTCTGGGATAGTAGCCTAGTAAAAATAAAGTACTTGTGTCTTAATTTCTTCACTTGCAAGAGTTAAACCCTCAAGCTTTACTTTTGGCAGAAAACTGCAGGAAGACCTTTATGTCTAGGTGGCAACAGGTTTACAAACGCTTCTCACCACAAATCTAGTGAAATGTTATAAACTTGTTGGAAAATTGTTGGAGATTATGCGAATGTGGAAAATAAAGCGCATGCATGTTAAACTAACAGCACATGCGGAGATTTAGCGTTTACTGTGAACTGAGTGGCTCTGAGACGTTAAACTCTGATCATGAGATGGTCGCCAAAATATTAACATTCTGAGTCATCATTTACTCACCCTCATGTTGTTTCAAAACTGTAGGACTTACTTTCCAGAAGATATTTTTAAAAATGTTTGTTTTTGTGGGTAAATTAATCGGTGAGTTTTCTTTTTTTTCTTCATTTTTGGGTGAAATACAAACCCAATTCCAAAAAGTTGGGACACTGTACAAATTGTGAGTAAAAAAGGAATGGAATAATTTACAAATCTCATAAACTTATATTTTATTCACAATAGAATATAGATAACATATCAAATGTTGAAAGGGAGGACATTTGAAATTCGTGGGCAAATATTGGCTCATTTTGGCAGTGTCTCTCAGAAGTCAAGATGGGCAGAGGATCACCAATTCCCCCAATGCTGTGGCGAAAAATAGTGGAGCAATATCAGAAAGGAGTTTCTCAGAGAAAAATTGCAAAGAGTTTGAAGTTATCATCATCTACAGTGCATAATATCATCCAAAGATTCAGAGAATCTGGAACAAACTCTGTGCGTAAGGGTCAAGGCCGGAAAACCATACTGGATGCCCGTGATCTTCGGGCCCTTAGACGGCACTGCATCACATACAGGAATGCTACTGTAATGGAAATCACAACATGGGCTCAGGAATACTTCCAGAAAACATTGTCGGTGAACACAATCCACCGTGCCATTCGCCGTTGCCGGCTAAAACTCTATAGGTCAAAAAAGAAGCCATATCTAAACATGATCCAGAAGCGCAGGCGTTTTCTCTGGGCCAAGGCTCATTTAAAATGGACTGTGGCAAAGTGGAAAACTGTTCTGTGGTCAGACGAATCAGAATTTGAAGTTCTTTTTGGAAAACTGGGACGCCCTGTCATCCGGACTAAAGAGGACAAGGAAAACCCAAGTTGTTATCAGCGCTCAGTACAGAAGCCTGCATCTCTGATAGTATGGGGTTGCATGAGTGCGTATGGCATGGGCAGCTTACACATCTGGAAAAGCACCATCAATGCTGAAAGGTATATCCAAGTTCTAGAACAACATATGCTCCCATCCAGACGTCGTCTCTTTCAGGGAAGACCTTGCATTTTCCAACATGGCAATGCCAGACCACATACTGCATCAATTACAACATCATGGCTGCGTAGAAGAAGGATCCGGGTACTGAAATGGCAAGCCTGCAGTCCAGATCTTTCACCCAAAGAAAACATTTGGCGCATCATAAAGAAGAAGATGCCACAAAGAAGACCTAAGACAGTTGAGCAACTAGACGCCTGTATTAGACAAGAATGGGACAACATTACTATTCCTAAACTTGAGCAACTTGTCTACTCAGTCCCCAGACGTTTGCAGACTGTTATAAAAAGAAGAGGGGATGCCACACAGTGGTAAACATGGCCTTGTCCCAACTTTTTTGAGATGTGTTGATGCCATGAAATTTAAAATCAACTTATTTTTCCCTTAAAATGATACATTTTCTCAGTTTAAACATTTGATATGTCATCTATGTTGTATTCTGAATAAAATATTGAAATTTGAAACTTCCACATCATTGCATTCTGTTTTTATTCACAAGTTGTACAGTGTCCCAACTTTTTTGGAAACGGGTTTGTATACTCTTTAAGAAGAAAAGTATAAAATATTCAACATATTTGTAGTGATTGTGAGAATTTGTTTCTGTAAACAATACAAGAGACTGTGAGACTCGAGCGTCTGTTTTACTGTCACCATCATGGATTGATAATTATGGCGTACAGACATCATATCTGATTACTGACTTAATGTAAAACTTAATTAGAATGATGATTTGAGGTTTTCCATCATTAATATAAGAGTATAGTTAGAAGGCATGTGTGCTTGTTTTGGTTTCTGTTGCTGTGTGTGTGTGTGTGTGTGTGTGTGTGGAATATGTATCTTTCGCATTTGCCGTGGTTCTCTTCAGGAAGTTCAGTAGACATTTGATTCTTATTATCTAGCTTCATCATGAGAGTGGGTGTGTTTGTTGTATATTAATAAAGGATTTAAGGAGTTATTCAGAATAGTTTGTTCTCTCTGTGATCATCTCAGACTAGGAAAGGAATCACAGGATTAAAGAGACAGTGGAAAGTGGATGTTGAGTCGCAGTCGGTGAGAAAATGAGTTTAATAGACAGGTTTTTTTTTTTTTGGAATGTTTGTTAAATGATCATGTCTTTGTCTTATTCCTCTCTGCTGAGGTCATTTGGATTCAGAGGCCATTTTTGGAATCGAAAAGTGTACAGCTTATCGCATGCTACAGTACATACTTTAAGGACCATTATTAGAGTAAATGTAATCTTTAGGCCGTAGTAAATAGGATGTGAGTGGTTATGGAAGTTGTACAATTGTCACATTTTTGTCCATTAAATGCTTTTTTTTTTGTTGTTTGTATATCTGTCCCTAACAGCCTTGAATTAATTTGTCAAATTAAACATGACATCGCCCTTTCTTCGCCCCCCCTTCCCTTTTGGATGGTATGACAACAATCTTGTTTCATGATAGAGTAATTTTATTTATGGAACTGCAATATATCATAATTGGTGGTTTGACAGAAAATGCTAATAAAAAAATATATTCTGTATTGCTTGACAAGGTAGTAACATTTATTGTTAATCCAGTTTTTATTTTTGAATCAGTGAATTAAACTTACAGTTGAAAGAAAGTATTCTATTATTGTATTTATAAAAAGTTTTGATTGTAGAAGAAAAAATTCATTCAGAAATTGTAGTAAATTGGACAAGTACAAAGAAATGGCAAGTAACACATTAAATTAAACATTACATTTTGAAGTAGAAAGACAGTAAAATGGCTCCAGTATCTTTGTTATCGATCTATCGATCTATCTGTGTATACACAGTGGGTATAGAAAAGATCACCCCCCTTTAAAAATAATCACATTTTGTTGCTTTGCAGCATGAAATGAAGACGGACACCATTTTTGTTTTATCCAGCTGTATTTACTCAGTGCAACTTATAACATCCAAGCGAAAGATACAACACCAACATGTCAGGAAAAAATAAAAAAACAGAATCACTGAGTTGGAAAAAGGATCACCCCCTTGTGTCAGTATTTTGTTGAACCACATTTTGCTTTAATTACAGCCTTTAGTCTGTTGGAATTTGTCTCTACTAATTTTGCAATATTTGCACACTCTTCTTTGTAGAACTGCTCAAGTTCAGTTAAATTTGATGGTGACCATTTGTGGACTGTAGACTTCAAGTCATTCCACAGATTTTCAATGGGGTTTAAGTCTGGGCTCTGACTAGGCCATGCAAGGACATTCACCTTTTTCTCCTTCAACCACTGTGTGAGGGCAGCAGATTTTTCTCAAGAATTTGATGGTATTTTGGCCCATCCATTTTTCCTTCTATCCTGACAAGTGCTCCAGTCCCTGCTGCAGTGAAACATCCCCATAACAGGATCTTACCACCTCCGTGCTTTACTGGAGGAATGCTGTTATTTGGATGGTGAGCTGTGTTGGATTTCCGCCAGACATATCGTTTGATGTTGAGGCCAAATAATTCAATTTTAGTCTCAGAATTTTCAAGGTGCGTTTTGGCAAAGCAGTTGTGGATCCAGGGAGGCGTACCAAATACAATCCACCTCTTAATAATAGATTCACTGTGCTTCTAGGCATTGATAAAGCCTTTACATTTTTTTTTATCCATCTCCTGACTTGTGCCTGTCAACTTTATCCCAGAGATATTTTGATAGGTGCCCATAGTTGATTGTTTGCTTCAGTCGCACTACCAAGGACTGAAATTCTCCAAGAAAGCTTTTTTCATGCTGAGCTTATTAAAATGACCACAGTTAAAAGTCAAATGGCTTTGTGTGCCATCGAGATTGACAGATTGTGTGTGTGTGTGCAGTGCACTTCATGCTATGTATTTAATAAAAAAAAATATATAGTTATTTTGCTTTTTTAATTATACTTTGTTTAAAAATATATTTAACATTTGGCAGTATGATTAAATAATGAGTCAAATAACAATTTTTAAGAAATTCATGTAGTTTAACTTGATTTTGGTTCATTTGTCACTTGGAAATGACAAGTGAAGTCTGTACTCTGCTTTTAAACTACACATTTTATGGAACTTAGTAGGTAATTTGAGTGTTTCATGGCACATGATATATAGCCAAAGATAGGGAAACAATGAAGTGAAGGCAGACCCAGGAGCAGCAGTCAGGCCTCTCCGTCTCCTCACTGGGGTTCATAATGACAGTGACTAATTCTCTTTCTCCCCATGTTCCCCAAATCTCCCTCTCCATTTTCCCTCGGAGATTTGAAGAGGTGAAAAATAACAGATGGATGTTGCGTAAAGACTTTAGATAGAGGAGAGGAGAGATGAGGAGAGACAAGACGAGAGGAGAACCCAGATGTTTACACGGTTCAGGAATGAAAATCGATGTGTGTTAAATTAAGTGGCGCTTTCAAGTAAAATAGAGCTTGAAACCCTTGAATAGCAATTACCTGTAAGTCTGAAGTATTTTTTGTTTCTTTTTCAGCAAATCGTCAGCGAAAAAGGTGAAAGCTGTTGCCACCTAACATTATTTATTAACATTATTTACTTGTTCGTTAAATTGACATGCTTTGTTTTAGCATTTAACATTGTGCTGTGCTAGCTGTTGATTTGAACTGAAATGAAGATAAGATTAATTGGTTCTAGGGCCACAACTCAATTATTTGAAACTTTTTTTTTTCTTTTGAATAATTAAAAAAGATTGAGGCAAACTGTTTTTTTTTTGAGCCAACACATTATTTTTTAGAGTTCTTGCAACAAAAAGCATGGGATATGGGCCTCCAGTGCTTTTAAAAATTTCATAGGACACTAAAGTGTACTTTATTCATGGAAAGTGCCAGTAAAAACCTCATTACTGCTCAGCAGTGACAGCCTTCTTTGTGGCATTATGCCAGTTGTGCTGTGGGGAAACCCTTCTCACTCGCTCATTCTCCTCCAGTCTTTCATTCTGTCTGGCTTCATTCTCTCTTTCCCATTGTTATTATTCGTCTTTCCCTTGTCTTCATCAACGATCGCATGACTCTTTAAGTCTCAGAGGAATCCCCCTCCTCTCATACATCCTCCTCCCAGTGATCATTTGGCCTTTTTGGAGGGTAGATTTATCCGTTGACTAATTGAGCTTGCCATGTTACTTCCTTAGCTGGCCCTCGACCACAACTTGTGTCTCCTAAAGAGAAAAAGAAAAAGAAAATGGTTGAGAATGAGAGAGACAGTTTGGCCTGAACTGACAGACTGATCCAAACCCAATGCCTGATGTCAGCCGTGGGCTTGGGATAGGAAGTGTTGCTCATACCGTACCTCTGAGCAAATCTAGTGGCTTCAGCCTCACACGCAGTGCACCTGCTATGTCATTCCCATGGTAACAGTGGAATGGATGGATTCTACACATCCCATCCGGCCCCTGCTGACCAGCTGTCGTGAGATTTGACGCTGGTGTTCAGGGAATGGTGCTGGCCTGTTGTTTGCCGTACAGGACAGAATGAACGCTTTTGTTGTTTAACAAAGGTTAGAGAAAGATTTAAAGTGATCCCGCTGTCTGCTCTTCCCTTAAGGAGGTACACTGAGCACTTAAGTGAGGAAAAATAAAATGCAGTTTATCTGGAAATGTCTAACATCAGATTATGAGAGAGCAATTATGTGGGGCAAACAAAACAAGTGAGTTAAACTTTCTATAGAAGTGAAAAGGACTCAAAAACTAGTTTAAGGGTTTTCTTGCCCAATCTTGTCTAGGTGGTTGATCAACTGGACTAACAGGTGGTGGAACTGCTTTTGATTTGGTAGACTATCATGGTAAAGCTAGTTAGAGGTAGTAGACCACCTGGAACCAGAAAAGGCTACCATATTCCAAAAACCAGTTGGTCTATCCACTTATATGACATTTTCCAGAAGGAAAAGCCATGCTACGAAAGAGAACAATTGTGTGAGGCAAAAAAATGAAGCTTTCCAAGCTGGTTTAGAGGGTGGAATAGTCAAATTTTTTTAAATAACTAGATTTTACAAAGGTAATGTAAGGGAAATAGGTCAATAATTTAGCTCAAAGGGAAGCATTTAAGATTTTAAAGGGAACTCCACCATTAATCTGCAAGGGAATTAGGACAGAATCACTTTTTTACGGCGGATCACTGAGACGGCCAGCGATTCATTAAACGAGCCGTATAACATAAACTCTGCAATGGATATTAAAATCCAAAAAATAGTGAAAACACTATTAATTAGCACAGTAACAAGATCGGCAGTTTTAAGACATTAACTTGTGAGCAGAAAACACAAGATACTTCTCTTTTCAATATAAATAAGGCTGTATTGGATAAATCTAAGACATATAAACTAATCTAAACACACGCATTCACACACAAGTTGCAAAAGAGAGAAAGTGAGGAAATAATTAAAGAGAATGAAAAAGTGAAATCCCAAGTTTACAGCAATATTTGCAATTGCATAGATCTGAACAACCATCAATCAATTAATTAACCCTCGCACTGAGTTCCTCAATGAGGTTAAAATTTAGATAAACTGCACCAGTTCAGTTTAGGAATCTGGAGTACTTGCTTTCTGTGTTGCGGTGGTTCCCTTCTTGTTGGTTGACATGAAAGGGGTTCCCAGGTTGCTGATTGGCTGGAGTTCAGTCTTGGGAGGAAGCAGGATTGGGGTTGGCTGGCGACGCGGAGCGTAGTCTGCAGTGAAGGGTATGACAGCACTCTTCGGAGCATGCGGCGTCGGCCTTAAGCTCAGAACCAAGAAAAACTCTCAATGGAAAATAAAACAAACTAAAGAAATATAAATAGATGTAAAGTTTGACGAGACCAGGTGGCGTTTCTCCTCATGGGTTTGGAGGAGCTGGCGTGTAAGCCAGAGCACGCTCAAAAACTAAAGAAGCATGACTAGGAGAGAAAAGCTAAAAGCCGCATGGCTAAAAACTAGACACAAAAAGTCAGACCCGCAAAAAAAAGGCAAAAGACCAAAAAGCGCGCACACAAGTTTGATGGTGTCCTGAGTATTTAAAACAGGCTGTTTTACACACCCCAAATGGTGCCTCGACCAATTGAAGCTTGGGGTGTTGCAATGTTTCTCCTCATTCATAAATCAACTGTTATCTCATCAATCACATGACCTGCGTTTTTCCCGCTCTGGTCGAGTATGATTTTGGACATGATTTCTAACACGAGGATATGATACATTTGACCAAGAATTGACTGGGAGAAACGTTTCAAGCATGAAAATTCAAACTCACACATACCAAGCATTAATATGACCCCTTAAGCTATTCAATAGTTATTAAAAAGACATACACAATACATGATTAAAACATGATAGTCTAAGTTGTGGGTTAGATACATAATATGGAGTTATGCATAGCAATTATTAGCTGGTCACCAGTCTTTTTAGTGTCATTTAGGTGCATGGAAAGGTAGTTTCCGTGCCATTCTGTGAATGCATGAATACCAGAGATGTTAAAATGTCTGTAAGGAATTTTAGTCTCTCTGTTCTTGTTGTAAAGTGGGGGAAGTCAATTTACGAGGAGCTTGTGATTGTAGTTACTATCGTGTGATAGTCATGCGGTCTTCTCTTTTGACCATTATTCTTGATAACGTGCCCCAAAATTGACAATCTCCTTGGAATTGTCAATGTGTTCTTTTGTGTTAATGTTGAAAACTGTTCTGTGACAGGGTCTTAGGTTTAGGCTTGCTTCAGAGAGGCTGGGGTCTGATTTATGACATCCTGTTGTCTTGGGCCTCAGTGGAATTTTTGTGACTCCTCGTGCCTCAACTCGGTTTTGACCAAATCTTAGATTGTCTGATTCGGTCTGATATCCTACAGTATTAAGTTGGTGTATATTTTCTGAACAATGTGTGAGTGGCCTACAAGATGTTAGTTGACTGCCTATGCAATTCCTATAGTGTTCTGGCTGTTTATTTCGGTGTTACAAGGTTATTATGTGTCAAAAAATGAGTTAACGCTCTGTTCAGATCACTAACTCCAAGTATGACTAATAGTAATACTGATGCTTACTTTAACAAACACCACTAATGAGAGATGTTTAAAAGGAAAATAATGACAGGAAATAGGAGTACAAGTAGTGTGTAGGCCAGGGGGCGTCTGAGGAGAAAGGGAGTGGTATCATCTCCAGAGTGTCATTGCAGCCGCTTTCACACGGCTTTTAGGTTGGCGTCTAGCTGCCTCATCTCTCATTATTCACTTCATTACCTCAGACTGAAATGGACAACCGAACACACGATCCAAACCCAATCATGGCTCAAACTCTCCACCCTCTCTCCTTTTCTCTTCCAACATCCTTAAGTTGTCCTAATACTGGGAGGGAGAGACAGAAAAGGGATGGTGGTTTGATTTCCTGTTCTACAGCATGGTGAACCTTTCATGAGGACGACCTGCCACCAATCATCACAGAAAATGTTTGAGATGTCTGCACAGCTGGAACTAGAAGAAAGTGTTCAGTTGGAAGGGACAAGCGTTTTTTTATTTTGGAATTAAGGGATCATCAGTCCTCATTACTTTAGCGTTTCTGCCCTCAGTTGAGTCCATGTTCTTTTTGTCTCTTTCACTTTTTCCAACTGTTCAGTCTGATATGTACTCGAACCCTGACCGAACTTTTCCCAGGGTTTAAGCAAAAAAAAAAACACAAAAGTGAATCTTCGTTGTAGATGTCGTCAATATAATTTTGGTATTATATTTTATATTTAGTATTATTTTAATAAATATAGTGCTTAAAAAAATTATAGAAATAATGACACTACTGTTCAAAAGTTTGAGTTATGCTCACCGAGGCTAAAATTTTAAAACAGAAATATTGTGAAATATTACAATTTAAAATATAATTTGGTTTTTTCTATTTGAATAATTTGAAAAAAAGGGATATTCCTGTGACGGCAAAGCTGAATTTTGAGCAGCCATTACTCTAGTCTTCAGTGTCACATATGTGAATGGGTACTCATGAAAGATTTATTATCAATGTTGGAAACAATTGTGCTGCTTAACATTTTTTGGGACCTGTGATACTTTTTTCAAGATTCTTTGATGAAAAGAAAGTTCAAAAGAACCGCATTTATTTGAAATCGAAATGTTTTGTGACATTGTAAAAGTCTTTATTGTAACTTCTGATCAATTTGCATCTTTGCTAAATAAAATATTTAATTTATATCAAAAAACAAAATAAAAAAAATGAACTGACCCCAAGCATTTGAATGATAGTGTCCATTACATGAAGTTAATTTAAGAAATTAAATATAGTGACAGTAAACAATTGAATAGACGTGACAAAATGTGGCTTTAAATTTCAGTATATTGTGTTTTATTTATATATCATCAAACATCAATCTATCACTGGCCTAAGGCAATCCATTTTACAATCAAATATGTCTGATATAGGTTTAAAAACGTAGCATTTGCATTTCAAGCTTGAAGATTTTTTCTAAGGACGCACATGCATATAATTACGGGCAACACAAATATTTCAAATCAGTAGTTTTCCAGAAACAATTTGCTTTTATACAGCAATTCACCACATTGTTGCTGGACTGCAGAGACTCTTGCTCAATCTAGACCAATTCAGAAGTGAATGATGATTGGGACGTTTAGATCAGCACAGTGATTGGCAGACTCACTTTTAACCAGATCCTTCAGAGAGCTCTGTGTTTTCACATGTGCACACACACTGCATCTGGCATCTCAGGAATTGTTTGTCTTAGTGACTTTCGATATAACGGGGAAGCCATTTTAATTGCCATTTGATGAGAGAGATATTGGTGAAACGTTCCTCTGCACCCTCCACCTGTTTCCCTTCTGACACTGCTGAGGGGAGGGGAGGGGGTGGGGTGTCTGCAGCAGTTCTGGACAGGTGGTTGCATATAGTTTGTCTCCTAATGTGTAGCATTACGTGCGGTTGATTTAACCTTCTGTACTCGCATATGTTTGTTTACAGAGCATTTTTAAACTCAGGATTCTGATTTGAGTGGATTGAGTAATTTCACTATGGTGCAAAATAATTTTTTATTGAGAGCAGATATGCACAACCTTTCACAGCTTATTTCATTAACATACACAACTACCAATTCTTCCTTGCATTACTATAAGTTTGATCACCACATATAATTATTGCTGTTACATATACATGTCATTAACTAACTGCATGATTTTTACTGTCCTAGCACTATAAATTTTGTCATACACGCTTAATTTTGACATAGACCACTGATAAATTATTCCTAATTATGTAGAAACTTTCACCTTCTGTGAAGCTGCTTTGCAACATTATATATCGTGAAAAGCGTTATACAAATAAATGTAAATTTAATTTAATTAAAAATACAGTAAAAAAGTAATATTAAAATAATTAGTAATGAATTTAAAAAACATGCTAAATAAATTTTTATATTTATACACATTTAATATATAAAATATATGAGTAATGTGTATATATATATCTCTATATATAAATATATATACTAGATACACATGTACTGTTCTGTGTGAAAACCGTGATAGTGTGAACAAAATTAGGAGGAACAGCATTTATTTGAAAATGGGAAAATGGAAGTAAATCCTTTGCAACATTATAAATGACTTTACTGTCAGTGTTAATCAGTTTAATACATCCTTGCTGAATAAACGTGTTAAAAAATTATAGCGATGCATCCCAAACTATTGTAGGGTTGTGTACATTTAAAATTTTACTCGAAGCACTAGTTTTATTAAAAGGACTGGGACAAATAGTAATACACAAGAACATCTTAGTCTTTCTTTTGTAAATGTTGTGATTGGTTAAAATAGAGTGTAATCTGATTTATTAGTCATAAAATTGGGAAGGAATGGGATCAGAAATGTCTGGATTGAAAGTTGCATCTGGTCATGTTAAAACTTAAGCACTAGTTCAACAAGCGCTTCTTTTGTACACCTTTAATTGCCTTAATAATGTGTAGTTATACTTGTAGCAACAAATCCAATCCCCATTTGTGTGTCAGTGCAGAGCAGACACGTTAGATGTATTTTTCCCTCTTGTTAAATATTTGGTCTTTCTGTTTCTTCTTAACTGTTTCTCAATCTCATTGCTCTCCGTTCTTCAGCTTCTCATGCAGAAGTTGTATGTGGTAATGTGATGTGTTCTCTCATCACAGCTGTTTTAGTCAGAGGACCGGGATGTATGTATTGTCACTAATTAAAATGGGATTTTATAGCCCCCCTACAGAGGTGCTGAACTCATATCTGCGTCTGACCCATATGAAACACGAGCCCTTGGCTGGATTACGGGGCTTTCTGGGGTGGAAGATGATAGACAGACGATGGATTCCCGAACGCTCTGAATGATGACCGCGGTCACTGAGGAATGCAGCATGGCCTTGTATGTAGGGACTTGGCTGTGACAAAAGTGGGTCACTGTTGGTTATCAGGTTTTACAGGATCAAACATGTAGTTTTACAATTGAATATAGTTAAAAATTATGTATTAGTTCATAATATCTATATGTTTATTGGAAAACAATATCCACCACTGTGGGTTGCGTAACACCAGGGAATATTTAACTAAAGTGGAACCACCCTAAAAGTCTTCTATATCTTATCTTTCCACCATCATTTGTTCAGTCTTACTAACCAAACTGAATCTCTTCGCCAGCAGACCGTGCGTTTAGGAAATGAGTCTTGGTCATTAAGTGGATTAATCATCTTTAAAAGCCTTTTGTAGACCTCTTAAGAGGCTATATAACATCCAATTGCATGGCTGTAAATCTGGCCCCCATCTTGGCTCACTGGCATCATTGCAACACTGCAGATGCCCAGCTCGCAAACCAGTAACGTACAGAGCGTTGCTTTCCTCTGGAGCCCAGTGACATGAGAGATTAATCTCCCCATGGAATTGTGCATTCTTTTTTTTTTTTTTTTTCTACAAACATTATTTTTGTTAATAGTCCAAGGTACCCTCTTGAATGAAATTCTTTTGGTTATCCGGGTGTCATGTACATGCAGAAATGTTCATACTGTGTGGTTTATATTATAATATTATGATTAGTGTGGTGGCATTCCGAACATAAACAGAGTCTTAATTTTAGGGCAAACCGAAAGAAAAAAAATCAGTAATATGTTTTTGTGCGCTATGAAACAAACAAGCCATTTATAGTTTTTCAATTTACCCAATCATAGTTCTGACAAATCAGATGAACAATGTCTGGCAGGTCTGCTTTAATGGTGAGGCGCTAATGGAGGTTTCAACTAGCTTTTTCCCCAGATGTCAGACCACTGTTGGTTTCTGTACAGGACATGTTTATTTCATGTTCTTGTCTGAGCAGTGTCAGCCTTTCTGGTGGTTTCTCCTGGGAGATCTCCTCTCTCTCTTTCTATTTTTTTGTCTTATGTTTAAATGCCGTTTTCCAACATGGCAATGAGGTGCCTGCAGCTCCATATGGATCATCCAAGGTTTTCTTGGAATCAGTGTCTAATTCCATCTGAAAGGAGCAGAATCGTGCGTCCTGCTTGTCTTCAGATGTACACAAACACTCAGAGATATTAACTTTTGTATACACATGAAAGAAAGCCCTACAGAAATTTGCTGGCAGAGATGGCCTGCAACAATTTGGCCAAGTTCTGTGGCGTGAGGCCTCAAAGCCAAACAAATTCACCTCTTTCAACTCCCTGGCTCTTTCTCCGTCTGCTTGTCTCTCGCTATGCCACTTCTGGCGTTTTTACGGAGTGTTCGTGGCATGAGGCTGCCCTCCTAAATGCTGAAACCTTACACTGGCACATTCTGCTTGTGGTTTGCTGCTCTCATTCCAACCTTCTCGCCAATATGGACACACAACACACACACACACACGCACATGCACATTTACGGTTCATATGCAGACACGAACACACAGCGGGGCATGGAAAGTGGCCTTTCCATTCCTTACTTTTCCTTCTACAATACTTGTGGTTTGCATGTGCTTTGACACACACGGCTGTTGTGCTCATATGGGGAAATGAGTTTCAGTCCATGACATTCCACAAATTCCTTTCCATGTTTCTTCTCCCTATCATTGACCTCTCTGTAATATTCTGGTGAGAAAAATAATTAATGTTATTATGGTCTAGACAGTGTGGTTCTTCCACAGTTTTATCAAACCAGTTGCATCATGAACCATTGAACACTTAACAGCACTATAATGTAATCTTTTTCATACATTTTACACATTACTGTTGTACAGTAACAAAAAATTACATGTTTTCAACATTGACAATGAAAATAAATGTTTCTTGATTTATTGATATTCCAAATCAGCATAATATAATTATTTCTGTAGGATGTGACACTGAAACCTGGAGTAATGGCTATTGAAAATGTAACTTTGCAATCAGTAATAAATTACATTTGGAAATATATTAATATAAGAAAATGATAAAGGTAATTTAAATTAAGAATATTTCAGTTTTCTCTCTCTGTCTGTGTATGTGTGTGTTTACATGGTTAAGGAATGAGACCCATTTTACCTGTAATGTTGTTATTTTAAACGCATTTTAAATGCTTAAAATGTGTTTCAGGCCCCTGGGTTCTTCTGATTGGCCCATTGTTTTAAAACTGAAGTCGATGTGTAACAAAGTTTTTTTTACCATGGCATCTTCATAATGTAAAACTATTGCCACAAGATTCTAAAACTGCAAAGCATGATGCAACAATAAAGAGGTCTGTATGACGTGTACATAGACAAAAAATTGAAAAGCAGTGCAGACAGAATGCAAAAACACATCCTGTGTGAACGCCCCCTTATGGGGACAGCATGTTCAGACACAGCTGTTGTGGGTGATTGGGGGGAGTTTAGTTGTTGTCCTGGTCCATTGTGACGGCATTGATGGAAGCCTCTGCAGCTTATGGAGTGAAATGGAAAGCTCTGCTTCCATGTGTGTGTGTGTGTGTATGTATGTACGACTGTATGTGTGTTGACCGGTCTCTGTTTCAGTCCAGTTGCCGCTGTTCCTCCATCCCCTAGCATGCCTTCAGTCTGACATCAGTGGCCTTAGAGAGAACGGCACCCTGGGTACAGCCTGTGTGCGTGGTCATGCTCGACTACAGCGCAGCTGAATAGACAGGCTGCCCTGCATTAACAAACCACTGACCAAACACAAGTTTAGGCACGTGTGTATGTGTTTGTGTGTGTGTGTGTGTGTGTGTGTGGAAGAGAGAGAGAGTGAGAGAGGGTGACAGAAAAATCACAGAACAGAGCCACAGACATACCGCACTGCCTCCTATTCTCTCTTTTATCTGTCCTTCCTGTAAAACTGAAGTTTTGTGACTGGTTTTAAAGGAATAGTTCTGCTAAAATTGAAAATGGTTGTTTTAAACTATCTTTTATAGAAAATGGACTTTATGGACTTTGTGGAAGAGAAAGTCGTCAGGATGTTCATGCTGCTCTTTTTCATATATTGAAAGAGAAATGGCAAAAGAAAAGGCATATAAAAGTAGTCCATACAGCTTGTGTGCTATATTCCAAGTCTTCTGAAGATATGATTTGTTTGAGTAACAGAATAAAATTGAAGTCATTATTTAATGAAATCTTGCTTGACAGCCATGGTCATCATTCACTTTCATTATATGAAAAGAATTAGTTTAGTTTTGGACATTCTGATTTGAACATCCTGTCATTTGTTTTCAGTGTACAGGCTCCATGTTTTTTGACGTTTATTACAGAGGTCTTCCCCTTGAGTATGAGACATTATTAAAAAGAATTTATTCAGACTTCTATGGTTGTCTCGTTTTCTATAACTTTATTAAAGTTAAGCCCAGCAGACAAAATGGGGAAAATGATAGATTATCTTTGTAGTTATTTGTGGGGGATCGCTTGTGATGCTTAAAGTCGGCATGATATTAAAATTCACCCTTTCTTTTTCCTAAATGCATGTTATATATCTTATTGTGAGCAATTCATTTGTGCATACATTTAGTTAAAACATTTTTTTTAACCTCATAACATTTAATCAAAGTGACATTTGCAGGACTTCTCCAATCATTTAATTGCTTAAACCCTGCCCTTGGCAACATCACATTCATCTGCCTCAACTTTTAAGCGCTATGCCAGCATCTCAAAATCCAATTAACAACTGATGCGTAGAACCAGGTCTCTGGCCCTACATTGATAACCCATTACACTCAGGTGTGCGTCACAATACAGAAGAAAAGATCTGTCGCTACTTTAGTTGCATTGCAAATTTAAACCAAAAATGAAAAGCTCAACCAATAGCATGGCTTTAGGGCAGAGCTTTCTGTTTGTCTGACCAATGGCTAGTAACTTAGAAATTGCACACAATCAAAGCTGTTAGACAAATAACTGTGTGTGTGTGTGTGTCGTTTTATTTTAAATCTACTGATTTTTCTTATATACACATTCATTTAAATCTCAACTTCTCTTTCAGATACGTTCCAGTCTCTAATCACCTTCTCTCAGAATCACCTGACCTCTCTGTTCGAGACCACATACCCTTCCCTCATGTCATCCATCTCCCCTCACATCGCCTGCCTCTTCACGGACCTTTCTCGCTTCCTCCAGGGCACTGGCAATGTCTCTGTTGAAGCTGCCGTTCACTGTTTCTTCGACAGTCTCTTCCCGTTAGTCCACACTCATATTGTCAATCCCGGCATTGCTGGGAGCATTGGAGAGGACTCTTATAATGGAAACCAGCTTGGCGACTGTCTCCGCATGACAAGGCAGGATGTTAACCCCTTTGGGCCGCACCCAAAGGCGATGGCAGATACACTTGCGAGCGCGTTGAGGGCAGGCCGGGTGCTCAGCCTGACACTCGGCGTGGGGTTGGAAGTAATGAATGTTACAGAGACGGCGGAGTTGTCCAAGGAATGTACTCGGGCTCTGGTGCGCATGCATTACTGTTCTCATTGCCGTGGACTCACCCTGATCCGGGCGTGCAGCGGCTACTGCCTCAATGTCATGCGAGGGTGCCTAGCCAGCCTCTCAGAGCTCCACAACCCCTGGAGACAGTATGTCACCGTACTGCAGGATCTCACGCACATCGTCGCCGGAGCGCACAACCTCGAACTAGCTTTGCTGGGGATCAGAGGTCAAGTTGAGGAGGCCATACTCTACGCTCAGCTCCATGGGCCCAGGCTAACTGCTACGGTGGGTGTCAGCATGCAAAGTTAAAACTGTATGCTGTGAGTAGTGGTTGACCAGATTTTTTTATTTGTCCGATTTTATTTTTTTGGCATTTGGCCGATGCTGATTTTATTGATAGCAGGGTGTCTGGAATAAAGCCAATGTAGGCCCACATAATGTCACACTATTTAATTTAAAGATAGTACAAAATATTGACCAAAAACAGAAAAAAAAATATTTTGAAAATGAACCCTATAATAAAATGTATCAAAAAATAATTTAAACTTCTTAATAGTTTGAAAAAAATAAACAAACTGTGAAATAGACAGTTTATGCTTTACACGGCTACTTGTTGATTCTGTAATTTTATTAGTGTTTAAAAAAGTCTCATTACTTTGTTTGAAAAATCAAGAAGTTGATGGAAAAACAAATAAATAAAATAAGCCTTCTAATGAATGGTTGTCATAGTGTGTGACTGAGTGTTTTGGATAGTAAGTAACAATTACTGCAGTTGAATTTATATTTATTTTATGTAATATTTTGTAAAAAAAAAAAATCATTTAAAAAGCATCCATTTTTCATCAATGTCTATTTATTTTATGTAATATTTTGTAAAAAAAAAAAAAGAAAACTTTAAAATGCATCAGTTTGACTGCAAATAAAGCTGGTTAAAAGACGGTTTGCTATGTTTGTAGCATTAAATGTTTATTAGATATTCAAAGACTTGAATGTGTATTTACTAAACTGCATATTTCTTGTTAAAACATGATATTGCTGAATGCTGACAGTTACAATATTATATGTATATAAATATAATATATGTAAATATTATAGTGTTTTCCTTTCAATTATCTGTTAATTTAAGACTAAATTAATTTAAGTAATAAGACGAAACTAATGAAGGCAGCTCCTGTGTGTCTGCGCTCATGTGCTGTCAAAATAAAAGTCCCGCTTCCGACAGTCTTCAGCCAAACGATAATTAAAAATGTCAAATATTTGTCAATAATATCGGCCTTAGTGATATACCGGTCAATCACCAGCTCTAACGTTGTTGTAGTTCGTCTTAGCAAGCATCTTTGCAGAAAATCTGAAAGCATGAAAATCCAGAAAGGTTTCAGGCTAGTTCAATGTTTCTGCGAGATTCTTCTGGTGACGTGTGTCCAATCAAATAGTCTCTTAGGCTGCTGTTATCTGTTGTTGTGCAGTGTAGTGTGTGAATGAGTGTTTGGAAACGACCCAACTTCATTTTTAGGCAGAATTTTGTGTATACATTCGTCACTGACACCCATAGGTACACATGCTCTTAGATTTGAACTGTAAGCCCATTTATCACAGACTCAGTCAAACGCACTTTTATTCACACTTCAAAGCCACTTCATGGGATTGGAAAGACCCAGCCAAAGTGAACCCCGGTCACTTTATTTTAAAACACTTTTAAATGCTACACTCCATTAGAATATTGGCATTATAGTGTCTTCTAGTGTGTTTATATAATTTTGAAGCTGTTAAAGAGTGGCTCGCTTCAAGGGCAGAATGTGATTGGTTAACTTTTGACTGATCCATTCGGCTCACAGGATTGTGTTAATGGTGTGAATGTTTGGATTTGTTTGGAATGGAATACTTTATACATTCTATGCTGCCTATTTTTTTCAATATGAATACAGTAAAAACAGCAATATTTTGTAATATTATTTCAATTTTATTCGATTATATTTTAAAATGTAATTTATTGCTGTGATGACAAAGCTGGATTTTAACAGCCATTTCTCCAGTCTTTAGTGTCACATGGTCCTTCACAAATCATTCTAATATGCTGATTTGGTGTTCAAGAAAAATGATCAATGCTGAAAAAAGCTGTAGCCTACTGTTGAATATTTTTGTGGAAACCGAGACTTTTTTTTTTTTTTCTCGTTTGTCCTTTACTGTCACTTTTGGTCAATTTAATGTGTCCTTGCTGAATAAAAAAAAAAAATAAAAAATCTTGCTGATCCCAAACTTTCGAATGGTAACATACATAAAACAGTCCTGTAGTCTTTCTAATGAGATACTGAATAGATTCTTTCAGCCAGTAAAATAGCTTTTGGGGTCCAAATTGTGTGGAGGAATAGAACCCTGCATTAAACGATGGAAAAGGCTTGGAGATTGTTTCTGGCAGGTGACTTCTGTTTTCCTCTGCTGCTGTGTGTAAATCTCCACTGTTTTCTTTACATTCAGCAATGAGTTTGAGAGAAAATAGTGAGACTGAAACCCGCAGGGCTTCCATCCTGTAACAGACTCCATTACCCACAATCCCCTGCTCACATTATCTCCCAGTGCTTTTATCTCCTGATAAAGTTGTATTCGGTTCTGTTAAAATAAAGCACAAAATTTTTCCGCCTCTCTCATTTTTGTATTCTCCTTCCAAAGATCATAAACTGTAGTCTTCTCCACTCTCTGCAAATTTGTGTGTGTGTAGCCAGGATGTTATAAGAGGAATTATAGCAATGGTTTGATTTTCACTGGGATACTTTCCCAAACGGATTGCGGTTGGCATGCTGTCCCATCATGTGTGCTGCCTGAGAGGGCATGCTGCATGTGTGTGTGTGTGTGTGTTTTCTGGGATCAAGTTTTAGAGGTCTGTCGAGACACTGTAGGTGCTGACAGCACTGGCTGCCCTCATGCATGTCTGAAAGACTTCTATTGACCAGCACTGCACGACTGGAATGAAGGGAGTGAGAGAGAGTAACTCGAGATTTTTTAAAAAGCGGACTGGGGTATCTTTTTACATCTCTGTGGTCTTGGTGTGTAGTGTGTGTGTGTGGTTTTAAATCCCTGTAGATCAGGTGTCACACACATGTACCTTTGGGTTTAGGTGATGCTGGGTTGTGATACCAGCTGAACTTGGGTAATGTCATGTACTGTATATATGTGTGCGGGTGTGTGTCATGTGTTTTTTAAATGTCTGTGTTTTAAATTCTGGACTGTCAGTGCTGGTTATACAATTAAGAGAGCGCAGCTTTCCTCCATTGTTCTTTCTTTTCGGGTAAGGGCCTTGTGTGCTTATTCTGGCCAAAATCTGCCCACTTAGACAGCAAGGGGCCATATGACTGACAGGTACAGTGACCAAACATGCAATATGCATTTATTATGTGACGTTTAAAAGAGGGTAAAATTTTAATTGGATATAGCCCTAAGACCCAAAGCGTAATGTATACAGTAGGTGGGCTCAAGGATATCTTGTTTACTTGCTACTAAATTTATGTCCACCCCGCAATAGGATTCAGTTTTCAGTTTTCAGCATCTCTAGAGGTCCCATAAATCATTTTTTAAAAAGCTTTGATAGGAAAGTGTCAGCTCTTAAAAAAATTAAATTAAAAAGAAAGTCAATATAGAATGATTTCTGAAGGATCATGTGACACTGAAGACTGGGGTAATTGCTGCTGAAAATTCAGCTTTGCAATCACAGGAATAAATTACATTAAAAAAAACAAACAACAACAAACCGGGTATCCTTCCGATCTACCCCAAACATCTAAACAGTAGTGTACAACTTGAAATAAATAAATAAAATAAAATATTATATAAAGTATAATGATATAATTCTATTATATAATTCTATAGTAATATAACATTTTATATGTAATAAATGTAATGTTGTATATTTCAACATGATTAAGGTCCATTAATAATTCTACTGCTAGACTGAATGACAGGATTTACACCGCAACGTTATTTCCCAACTGGAGTTGGAACGGGACTGTAGACGTGAGGTCAGAGTTCATTTCAAGTGCTGTGATGTCTCAATGTTGCTAGCGTGGAAACAGACAGTCTTTACGGTGACCCGTAATTGCTGTGCCTCAAAGTGGCTGCTGACAACTGTGAGCGAACATCAGACAAAAATGAGAAAAATGTAATAATTCATGATCCGCTGTCCCAAGCAGTTAATGTGCTGCTCTACCTTATTTCCTCCGAGGTTTAACTGAGGGCTCTAATTACAGTCTTACACAGGAATTTTAATAGTAGCTTGTGCTTTTAGATAATGGAAACAAGGCCCCTGGGATTATAAAAGATTTCCAAAGCCCAGAACACAGACGGCCATGAGAGAGGGGTCAGTAAAACAGCTCTTACTCACCTTCCTCTAGCTCTCATTTATCTTTTTTTAATTTTTTTATTTTCTCTTCACTTTTTCATTATTTGACTCTTTCCACAAGTATTGTGTAATTTGGCATCCTTTTGCATTAGAGGGAGAAATATATATATTTTTAATTTTTTTAATAACTCATAAAATCCATAGAAAATAAGTGTTACAGGCCCTTTTTTGTACCCTATTTCTGGAAAGTGCCATATCACACTATATCCCTTCACCAATCCATCTTTCCAGTGAGTAAAAAGTGAGGAATCAATTACCTCACCAAGCAATTTATTTTCTGATCTGATGGAGAGAATGACTGCAGTGAAGGAGAAAGCCCCCCCATCCCACTTTATTTTTTCTCTTTTCTTATTTCATTTTTTGACTTTTCCCTTGCTTAGTGTGCAAAATGTTGGTACTATATAATCATTCCTGTGAACACAAATTTATGGATACGGGAAATTATTATATGCACTGATGCACTAGGATTTCACAGACTTAGGGTCCATTTGATATGAAT
Organism: Sinocyclocheilus anophthalmus; assembly: GCA_018155175.1. Lineage (NCBI taxonomy): Eukaryota > Metazoa > Chordata > Actinopteri > Cypriniformes > Cyprinidae > Sinocyclocheilus > Sinocyclocheilus anophthalmus. The sequence goes on from JADLZN010009898.1 coordinate 121,582, forward strand.
AATTAAGAGGAAATGAGAATCTGTCTAGAAATGTTTGGATTATAAATATGGCAGGAGATATTTTAAGAATCAATGAATCTGAACATTCATCGTAATGTTTGCATTTGAGCCTGGAGAGTTTAATAGTGTATAAGCGGCACAGGTTCGGGAAAAGGTGGTGGTTCTGGGATTTGGGAGGAATGAAGAATCGGATCAGCGCTGATCCTGACTTATGCAGCTCTTCGCTGACATCCAGATGGCAAATTGTTAATTTGTTGCTTGAGACCAGTGCTGTGAACTTCAACAGCCAGGAGAGAAAGTGATCCATATTTGACAAACTAACAATTGATATCAGTATATCAGACATGAACACAACTATTTTAATTTGATTAATTATCCCTGATAAATAAAAATCACTTAAGTGTCTATATAAATGCTTTTTATTTATTTTTATTCTTAAAGAATATAATAGAAAATGATATCAGTAATCACTACATGTAATTTATTTCACACATCAGAGAATATTTATCTGCACAAAATCAGTGAATCTCATTAGGGTGACAGTCAAATTTTAATTATATTATAGTATATTATTAAATGTAGGCTTTTTACTAGTATAACTACTATTTCTACTTTATTTGAGTTTTGTTTAGTTTGGTTTTTATACTTCTTTGTACTTCATTTTTATTATATACACGTTTTTTACTTTATACTTTCATTAATTTAAAATATTTTTTATTTTTGTGTTTTGTTTTGTTTTATACTTTATTTTTATTATATTTTTTTACTTTATACTGAACTTAATTTAATGTAATATATTTTTTTATTTTGCTTTATATTATATTTTATATTTTATTTTCCACTTTATATTATATATTATAGATATATATAGATGTAATAGAACGTCATGTTTTTATTTTTTTTTTATTCTAGTTTTTTTTTTTTTTTTTTTTTTTTTTTTTTTGCATTGTCCACCCCAATAAATATAGGTTACTAGAAAAAGCTACCTCTGTTAAAAGATATAACTACCAGTACTGTATCATAACACTCCAGTGCATCAGGGACGTCAACAGTGACCCAGATTCTAAAGAAACTTAATGGAGACGTTGTAACAGAAGCCTGACCTTTAGAGGACTTGGAAGAATTTCCTCATTCTTGCTTTTTTTATGCTCATGCACATTTTTGGTTCCTAAACAGAGTTATGTCTGATTTGGTTTCCCAGTGCATCATCTTTCAAAATGTTGCTTACATTGATGTTATGGGGAGGCAGTTATATTAGAGGCTGGCGACATCCATTTGCTGGGAAACCAGATTGAGAATGATGTGTGAATGATTATGACAAACTGCAGAGAAACAGAAAATATGCTCCTAAACAGAATATTTACGGTTTAGAGTGAAAGGAGGAGAGAAAAGGAGATCTGAGAGGATAGTAGAGGAGAGGGACAAGATGAGGAGAGGAAAGGAAAGGAGAGAGGCGAGGAAAGTGAGCGTAACAGCCGCTGAGTCAGCCAGTCTGGGGTCAGATCCTCAGCACCCGTGTGTAAGTAAAGAGAATGACAGAGAGAATGATTTAAATCTGGGAAGCTTTCTGAGGTGGAGTGTGTGTCCAGACCACAAACTTGGCTGAGACAGACTGAGGAGACAAATAGCTTATAGGAAACATATACTGCAATGCACCTCTTAGAAATGCCCATTGCGACAGACAATGTGTTTGTTGTTTGTTCGTTTAGTGGTTGTAAATTCCATTTAAATTCCATTTACAACTTCCAGTCGGCATCTTCAAATGCAAAACATAAAACATTCGATGTGCCACAATTTAAACCTCACTGCTGATTTCTGTCTCTCTCTCTTTCCTGAGGGTGTTGTGGGTTAGTAGTTAATCATCTGAGACTGGTAACTGAAATTAATATAAAATAAAATCCAGATGATCCATGATTTAAATAATTTTTTGTTAAAGAAAGCATTAATTGCAACATAACATTTTTGTGTGTTGCTGAAGAAGTAATATGTTTGTTTATTTAATCATTGAAAATAATATAAAATCTATACTATTTTTTTAAATATTGTTTTATTTTAATAACAAATCATGACTAAAACATTATTGTGCTATTCTATTCTATTCTATTCATCCAGATTATAGAACAACCTTTGGTGTGTGATTTGAGCAGAATAGGCAAAAATTATGATACCATTTTCAGATTTCATTGCTGATTTGATGTACTTAATGATATTGAAACGTAAACTTGGCAAACCGTTCTCTGCCGTATTCCTTTCTATCTATCTGTCCTGTGCTGTCTGTCTGTCTGTCTGTCTATCTATCGTGTTGGGGAAAGTTACTTTTAAAAGTAATGCGTTGCAATATTGCGTTATACTCCATAAAAAGTAACTAATTACGGTACTTAGTTACTTTTTATGGAAAGTAATGCGTTACGTTACTTTTGCGTTACTTTTTAAATCTGGACAGGGCTTGCTTGTTTGTTTTTAAAATAAAAAAAGTTATATTTTTGACAAATATAAAAGCCTTTCACACCAAAATGAATAAGCCTCAGGCTGAAGGAAAAGTACATTTACATCCGGACAGTAGAACGCAGAAAATGAATGTTCAACACACTTCAGCAATAAAAAAAAGACACAAAATGTTTGTCTAGAGTAATTGTGCTTATTAATACGGTTGAACTGGATCATCGAAGGTCAGAAGCAAAGACATTGGTTAATAGAATGGGATTAAATACATAAAGGATATTTGTGTTGTTTAACATTTAATTATTGCAGGTTTGCGTCATATTCTGAGTTGCATTATTTTTATTCATTTTGAGGAATACTGAATCTGTTTTCTTTTTTTTTGTGAGTGAGATGAATTCATGCATATTCATATTTATTTTAGAACTACAGTAACATCTTCTGATTTCTCTCAACATGGGGACAGGAGAGCTGTCAGTCAATAAATTGGAAAAAAAGTAACTTGCATTACTTGTAATGAAAAAGTAACTCGGATATTCTCTTGTAAATTAAAAAGTAATGCGTTACTTTACTACTTGCTTGAAAAAAGTAACCTGATTACGTAACTCGTGTCTGTCTGTCTGTCTGTCTGTCTGTCTATCTATCTATCTATTGATCTATCATCTCTACGTTTTGGGCAAGAGAGCACTGAGAAAGTTGTGCTGCCTCTGGAGCGGGTTCTTACATCAGTAAACTTCATCACACACCATCACCACACCATGGAACTCAATACTCCCCCAGAGAGAGAGACTTACACAAACATGACGATTGAAGGAAAAGCCTGTCTTTAAAACAGACAGTCCCCTATAAATGATATAGATCGAGCGGTTGCCACATATAAAGATCACATGCCTTAAATTAGCCTTCCTCATAGCACACTGTAGTAAAACTGCAGCCAATCACCCGCTTTCAACCACAAATACACAGTCCGTCTGTTACTCAAGGCCAGGCGCTCACAGCTCTTCCACCGAGACTACATCCACATGGGATAAAGCACTGTTCAGACCCGTCTAATCACACCCCGAATGTTTCACACGGTGACATTTCACAGATATTACAAGGACGGACAGGTGCACGCATAGTCGCCAGACAAGAGCAAACCTCTGCTTTCAACAGTAGGTAATTGAGTAACAGTTGACCAGTGAAATGACCCACTGTGTTTAGTGTCACAGATCAGGGTGTCGTTGAGGTCAGTTCTGCCCCTCTCTCACACACGCATGCTTAATGCTTATTTTCACATGCTTTCGATTCTTATTAAAGATCTGTGCTTTCGTTTAAGACTCTGTTTAAGACAGCTTTCGCTGTAATGTTGGTGTTATAGGACACTGATGGCCATTATTCTAGATGAATACTTGTTAAATATTGTTTCATCCCAAGGAGCAGAAAAAAATGTTCTGGAAATATCTTCATTATTAATGTATTATTATGAATACTAAAGATCAAGTTGCAGTGTAAGTAATTGCTACACCAAAAGCCTTATAGTGGTGAACTGAGACAAATTGAAGATAAACTAATTTGCTCGTCTTCAACCAGTTCTTGTTGGATTTGTGAAGATCCCTCACCATTAAAAACACCACACACACACACACACATTATACAACCCTTTGGATGATTGACAGGTGAGTTAACTGTAGTAGAAGTCACCTCTCAATCATCCACTGTGCTAAAAAAGGGTTTTCAGAAAAGATCAGCATTTACGCTACAAATGTGTTTTTGACCACCTCTGACTCTTGATAAAATTAACAAATCTCAAAATATTCTGGACTCTGTTTACAGGAGGAGGAGATCGGGAGAAGGCCGTTGGGTTCATTCTGGGCTGCAGACATTTAGCTTTTTTACCATCAGAACGTCTGTCATGTTTTAGAGAGAAGACTTTGCGGATTTATTGAATTTTTATTAACTTATAAAATAAGCCAAGCCTTACAGGAAAAAATTCCCAGACTTTCCGAATGGAAAATAATTTGATACTGGGCATAGGGAAACTTCCGGAGAGTAATTCCATCCATGCATAAAGAAGCTCATGTATCTCAGATTTTCAGGATATTAAAAGAGTTTCTTTATGCTTGAATCCAATTTTTTTTAAAATGCAGAACTGCAGCTGATTTCTAACCTCAATTACATATAACTGAATAGGATTAAGAAATTACAGGATACAGGATAAAATGCATGACGGTTCAAGGATAACCACTGTGTATTTGAGATCTTGGTCCAAAATCCACCGCTGAGTTTATTTACGGGGAAACGATGGTTCCCATGCTGTTCATCAAATAGGAGGATAGAAAGTATTTACAATAGAGGGTAAATCAATAAACTACACAGAATACAACCAAATCAAAACAAATATTTTCCCAGCACTCCACACATTTTTGGCCGATACTCATAATGCCTCATTCCGTTTAGGCTCAAAGGCTTCTAAAAGTGATAGAAAGAGACCAATTCAGTTTATTATTATTCATTAAAGCTGATATTTAACACATGTCTGTGTTTAATAATGTTTGTACAAGCTATTAAGTATATTAAATGTACTGATATCAGATATCTTAAATATAATGTAGTTTAATAAATGTTTTAAATGTTCTTTTCCTTTAGCCTGGTATCGTGTCCAGGAAGACATCTGATTCTTATGGACTCTGTTTGTATGCATGTGTGTGTGTGTGAGCGAGAGGTGCTATTTGTGGATTTTGGAATAAAACTCGTATCATTTTACTAACTTGTAGTGAACAGATTGATTTAAAGTCACTAATAATTTTAATTTGAGTTTTTATTTAATAAAAAGAAGCAAAACCGTAAAGTTTGTGGAGCAGATGCAGCTAAGTTTCATTGTTGCGTCTGAACCCATTTTTGTGGTATAGTCTAGTCATTTCTTTGCATTCAGTGGTAAAGGCTCATCTCAAGCCTATTACTCTCTTGCTCACAGGCATTTTTAGATTTTACTTAGGACTTCGATTTAATTATTTAGGACATTTAGTCCATATATGAACTTTTCTACAAGTGTTCCAACCAAGTTTTGCATTTTTTTTTTTTTTTTAAGTCAAGTCATTTTAGCAGTTTGATATTTTTGAGGACTTTTTCATAAATTTGGACTTCGTAAGTGTAGTGAAACATTGCCCTGCTAACATAAACATTCTCCACATCACCATAAAAACGTCTTTCGACTTCAAAATGTCGTTTTAAATTGTCACATTAAAATGTCACGCCACTTGCCATTTCTTTTACCAGCAATTTCTGAGTGAAAATGGTTTCTATTCTCAGAACAAAGATACAAAGCTGTCACTGGAATGGTTCACTAAGGCACAAAAGCTGAAAGGTACATCTTTTGAACCTTATTTAGCCCTAAATGGTGCATAATTGTACCTTAAAGGTACATATTAGTATAAAAAGTGTAACTATTAGTAACTTTTGAATGGATACCGCCCCAGTGACAGTTTTGTACATTTCTTTCCAATCTCACACTATTTCTTTCAGTGTATTTATCCTGCAGGGTTGCACCTTGTTATTCATTCAGGAAGTAAAGCGAGTGTCGGAGCGAAGACTGTCTGACCTCCGACTTCACGTCTGAGCTCCCAGAGCAATGACAAGTGATGCAGGAGATAAGGATTTATTAATGCCACATAAAATTGTCATTATTAAAGGTGACTGATAGGAGAGGGCAGAAACTGAGGGTAATCATTTGGATCGTTGTAGTTGGGTCCGCTTTGACTAATGGACTGGTGACGTCTGCTGGAGCTTTTAGTGGGATGAAACGGCATTGATTAAATGTGTGTGTGAGAATGAGGAAGAGATAGAGGTGAACGAGGTGTAGATATAAAAGCAAATGCAAATTGAGAACCTGTGTTACAGCAATAGTCTCTAATGAGATAAACTGGATTATACACAGACACACGTTCCATTAGAGTTTCATTTATCACAGAGACAAACACACTTACGTCATCCGTTCTGTCTTCCTGAAGGGACATAACATAACCCTCTCTCATCTGTCTCTCTGTCTTTCAGGTGGATAAGGTATGTGGTCACTCTTCAAATGTGTCTTCAACCACAGTCAGAACGTTTCCTCCAACTTCAGTCACACCGCCACCTGCCAACAGCTCACCGGACATTCCAGGAGCCGATAAGATCGGCATGTTGGCTCACCTTTACAGGTTAGGCTGGATCCTCTGTTCTGTCACCAAAACTCATTTATTGAAAAAACTATTTTTACAGCTCTTTGATACTTCAAAGTCTTGAGGTAGAGTTTTGTAACCTGAAGATCTGCCTTTAAATGATAAATTAGGGATGCACCAGTATTTCAATTAATTGGCCAATCCCGATAATTGATATGACAACCAATATTATAAATTTACTGGTAGTTGACAGGTTATAGTTAATCTAAAACTATTTTAATATTTTAAATGTTAATAAATTAAATTAATTTTATAATCATATATTTCATTCTAATAATTTTAACACACACACACACACCCGCACACACAAACACACACACACCACACACACAACACACAGAGTTTGTTTTTGTGAAAAGTGGTGACATCCCATAGGCGTAATGGTTTTTATACTGTACAGACCGTATATTCTATTGCCCTACACCAAACCTACCCCTCACAGGAAACTTTGTGCTATTTCAGATTTTCAATACACTCCATTCTGTGTGATTTATAAGCATTTTGAAAAGTGGGGACATGGGGTAAAGTCCTGAAAGGTCACCTTCTCCTTGTAATACCTATGTCATACCTTTGTCATTATACAAATTTATGTCCTCATTTGTCACAAAAACGCACACACACACACACACACACACGTGCTCGCGCGCGTTTATTTAGCTATCTAAATGGGGACATTCCATAGGCGTAATGGTTTTTATACTGTACAAACTGTATATTCTATCACCCTACACCAACCCTACCCCTAAACCTACCCCTTACAGGAAACTTTCTGCATTTTTACAAATAAAAAAAAAACGTTTTATACCAATTTTACAAATGAGGACGTCCCCAAAGGGAGGTTTTTGGAGATTTTGTCAGGTTTAGCTCACTTTTGGGTACAAATTTGTCCCCAAAATATGGTTAATTAGGCACACACACACACACACCACACAATAAACATGCATTGAAATTTATATTAAATGTACCTTTGTATATCGTATTTTATTTTATGTATTATTTATTTTCATTTATGTATTCCTTTATGTGTTTATTTTTAACCCTGCTATTAATTGTTGACACATCATGGTCAAACTATTGGCCAACATCCCATATTCTGTATTTTTTAAGGGTTCATTACAAAACATTCAAAACATTTTTAAAAAAAATGTGTCCATCTATTTTACTATATAATACACTTTTGTAATCTGGCATAGAAAGCGTTATGACATGTACAAAAAAACTAACCTCTATACTCCTAGGCATGTGATTCCTTGCTGTCTGAAATAAGAAACATGTCATAAAGTGTGTAAATATACATGCAGGTACACACACTTTGGTCATACAGACACATTTACCCATTTGGCAAGTGTCTCAAAAGACCCTGATTATGCTATTGGACATTGTGTCTTCAGACCCAGATCGTGAAAAGGCCCTCACACATGCTGCAGATAGCCATCACTAAGTGGTAGGCTGGCAAGGACAGTGCTGTAACTGGCACTGAGACTGTTGCCTGCAGGAACACAGAGAGATAAATGGATTAGAGGTTTTTTTTCCGGTGTGCAGGAGTCAGTGGAGCAGAGGACAGCAAACACTCATCACTGTACGGATGACATCATCTCTCTGCACTAAAAGTCTTCAGAAATGCTCTGTCAAGCAAGCCAGGAAATTTATAAATTAAAAATGTACAATTATTTTCAAAGAATAGCTAGAGTGATCATCATTATTAATATCAGAGGTCAGAACACAATGGTTTAATGGACTGCTAAGCTGTCTGTTACATCCATGTTGAATCTCCATTGACATGAATAATGGAGTTCAACAGTAGGGTTCTGGAAGTAAAAATTCTTAGTTCATAGTCAATTTCATGGATAAATTTTAACTTAAGACATCAGTAATGCTTTTTGAAGCATTAAAGCAACACTAAACACAGAATGATTCGATTACATCATTTGTAAATGTAAAATACATCTCTTTTTGTCTAATTTTCAAATACTTTTTGTTGTGATCTCGGTTTGGTCAGTTTGATCTCGGTACTTCCTGAATCCGCTTGGTTGAGTTTCATTGCTAGTGTGATATAACCCATCTTCCAGGTCTGGTTTGCATGTGCATGAATGATTTTCATGATTTTTCTCTCCCTCTCACCGTCATCCCCTCCCCCTGTTTTGTTGCCCTTTGGTTTCTTCCATCTCTCTGTCCTCCAAACTGCTTGCCTCATCCTCCTTTGGACTGTTCCATTGTGTTGTACTGGGGGATTTGACCGTTATCAGTTCACTCCCTCTGAAAACATCCAAGAGCGATGGAGGTAGAACTCTGAAAAAAGTTGCACGGTAAGCATGAATATATTTACTAAAAAAAATTGCATTTATTTCTGATAATCTTACTTAAAATTTGAATCTCTGTGTGTGCTTTCCTTGGGTAATATAGATTATCTCTGCCTCTTTTTACCCACTTACTACCTTACCAGTTAGGGTGCTTTCACACTAGTGCTATTGGTGCTGATCGAGCCCTTTTGTCATTAGAGTTTGGTTTGTTTGGTTGCTGTGAAAGCTGAAAAGTTGTACCCAAGTCTGACTATGGTTCATGTGGTTTCCCATCTGATTCACATTTGGTATGAATGCAGTCTGGCCTAATTTTTGCATGTGAACCACTAATGTTAACACATAATTTGTTCGATATTGACTCTGGATGTTATTTAGAAACTGAAAACTGAACGTCTGATGGGTGAGGGATCGAATCGAACTTGGGTTCAGATCAAGCAAATAAACCAAAGTGTGAAAACCGTAATTGCAATTTCATAATTACAAAAACAGTAATAGTAATTGTAATTTCAGGTTGCCTGATTGGTTCCTTACTAAGCATGTGACCCGTAACTACCATCTCTGTAAAGGTCATCCCTGAAATATACTTGTTTGGACAGACAATTTTTCATCTCCGTCTCTCCACCAAATCTATCTGATAGAGGGATAATATGCACACACTTTTTTAATTAACATATATATATTTTAATTAAATGTAATTAATTTTTTTAATTTTATTTAATTAAATTTTATAGCCTCAAATAGCCTCAAAATACGTTCCTAAAGCTGTTGTTAACAATGGGGTCTCTGGATTTATCATTCAAAAAATTTAAAAACTTTTATGTCTCACAATATTACTTATTATCTGAATGTCTTGTTTATTTATTTATTTGTGTTGTAGGGAGTTTACGGGGTATATATCCCGGTATAAGTCTTTCTTCTCCATACTTCCGGAGACGTTGTGCGAGGGAGAGATGGGCATCGACGAGCTCACGTGTTGGAGTGGAGATGACGTAGTCAAAAGGTGAGCCATTCAGTGTGGACAGATCAATTACTTTTCACTAGAAACTGGTTTTGAGGTTAGGACAAACTGTGAGATGGACTGTGTATGTGCTAGTGCACAACACAACAGTTACTTCTAAAACTAATTATGTTTGTCTTGACCCTGCTTAGAAAAAAAACAGCCTAAATTTATTTGTATAGGTCTTAGCTGGTCTCCCTTAGCCTGGTCATGCTGGTCTGCTGGCTGGTTTTAAGGCATCTTTGCATAGCCGGTTTAAGGCTACTATGTGACTGCTAAAAATTCAGCATAAATACACAATGCCACATAAAAGCCAGACTAAACTATGTCTGCCCTGACCAACGTCAGCCCTTGTAAGTTGTAATTTAAGTGTAAATGCATGTGTGTCACCCCTGAAAAGCATTAAACTGAAACGTCTGTGTTGTAAAGACTCCTAAATGCCACTTCAGAAGCACTTTTGGGCATTTTTCAGACTGACCAAGCTGCAGACCAGCTTAGGTTAGTTTAAGTGTTTTTTTCAGCAGGGTAAACCCAATGCAAACCTGAAGTTATACAGTCAGAGGTTTGCCAGCTCCCATCTGGCTTGGGTCTAGTATGTGTATGTGGGCTCTCAAGAACAAAGAAACACATTGCAAATAATCACTCAAGAAATTATAGATGGAAAAGCCAAATGCACCCACAGAGCTCCTCCATTAACGAGAAATTACCTTTGGGTCACACCAACTGACTCCTAATAGATTTATAACAGATCTGTTGCCCCTCAGAGAGAAGTGTTTACTTTGAGAATGGATGTCTGGCTCTAATTTCATGCCTCAAAAGATAACTCACCCTAACGACCAGTGACAAACGGCTTAACTGATGTAAGGTAACACAGAGGATTGCTGTAGCATTAACAGCCAGGAGACGTTGAAGTTGCCAAGTTTTGTTTTCTTTGTTGTTTCCCCTTTCGTTCTCTCTCGTGCTCTCTCTCTCGCTCTCTCTCTCTCTTTCTCCAAATTCTCCAAGTTTTTGTCTCAGAGTGATTTGGGGTTGTTGTATAGTGCCAAGGCTGTTTTGTGGTGTTTGTGGCCCAGTGAAATTCTCTTTCTCTCGAAGTACTACCCTATATCCGGTCGCACGAGAGGGTGCCGGCAACGACACGGTGCTGTAGATCAGCGTAACGGTAGTTTGTAAGGGAAACTTAGTATCGATTGTTAGCCATTATTCAGGCGTAATTGCCTGCAGCGAGACGGTTTTAAAAGAAACCTAGGAGACGAGAATCGGGTCCAACTGATAAAACTGACTGTGACTTCAATAGTTTATATTTTATCAGATACTCGGCCAGGAAGGCCGAGTAAGCTGAATGCAGATGTATATTCCCAATTGAATATGTAAAAATTTTGGTATTCTCCCTGGCCCATGGGATGAAATACAAAATTTGAGTTGATTTGTCAGATATGCAAGAGGAGGTATATTATTATGAGTAAAGCTCGAGCTAAGGTAAAAGCAGGATATGGTTGGCAATAGATTGAAAAAAATTATATGACACTAGACAATTGATTATTTATAAATGAAACATGAAATTATTGGCTATTCTAGATTACATAAACTTAAGCTAAAACACACAAACATACAGTTCAGAGGAAGGAAAGTCTGTTAACGGAGTTCTGAGTTTCATAGTTCTCTCTCGTTTTCACGAGGGATGGGAATTCACCTTAAGAAATCACAGAGCAACGAATCTAAATTCACCAGTTCAGCAGATCATAGAAATCTTGTTTACTTGCGTTCCGCTGGTTGACAGCTGAGGTGACTCTGGGGTGCTGCGGGCTTCCTGGAGGTCTTTGAGGGAAACCCCGTCACTGACTGGTCGGGAAGTTCCTCCCGGTATGATGTCCTTGGGAAACCTCTGAGTATGGGCTGAACGCAGAAGGCGCAAGAATATGCGAGAGTCTTTAGACTTGCAAGTTTGTTGACGATTTCAACGAAGTATCACTGACGTTGCGTGGCCACGGAGGTTGAGGTTGAGTTGTAGTTGCTGGTCGCTTTGATGGTAAATGTGAGCACGCGTGCAGGTGCTCTAACACAGCGACCAGCGAGAGCCGGAGAAGTTGCAAGCCAGCTAGCTAACCAAAAAAAACCCATGGATTCTGTTCTGCATTTGGGTTTTGCTCTGTGGCATAAGTCCGTCCCTGACGCTGCGCCTTTACCAAACGATTCGTTATGGTTAAAGGGGGCGGAGTGGGCATACATTCAACCAGGACAGTCTACATGTATAGGAGGACACTATAATAATGTTGATACGTCTATAAAGTCTCTTAAATGCAAATATTGTACATACTATTAAAGTCTACTTCATTTCAACCTTCTGCATTTCTGGTTTTCATTCGTTCAAGATTAAACTTCACATATTACACAGTTTTAATATCATTATTTCCTAAAAAGGGGTAATTAAACGCTGGTTAAAGTTGCACCGATTACATGATACACGTCAAGCATATATATATACAACAAACAACCTTCTATTTGTAATTCTATGCTCTGATCATTTTATTCTTTCAATTATTAGCAAACGATTGTCAAACAACATCTTGTCTCTTTCCTTGGAATGCGGGACAACGGGTGCGGGTCCCCGAATCACGTAACAGGGTCAGGCTTGGCCCGAATCTAGCCCCCGCCCGGAGGACTTTCCTGCGGACAGGGAGCTATAAAATGTCTTTTTGATTGAGAGGGAGTTTCGCACTTTATGGTAACACAATGGTCATGAGGGTATTTCTATCTCGCTCAAATCTGCACCCAGCCCGTGCGAAAAATTTTACGCACCGTTTAACGTATTGTGTGTATCTTTTTAGTTATTTGGATTATAGCAAACGTGATATATGGGGAATGCTTCACCTTGACTTGATAGGCATGAGTTTTCACGATTTACGATGGCTGGGAACACGAACCTCAAAGCCTTCCTGGCATGTGCTGGTTTGGCGGTGTGTGTCTCCAACTCATGTCGGTGGGGTCGGTTGTGATGGGAAGATCTCCACATCCCTTTTGCCGGTGATGTCCTATTGCGAATGCAGGGGCACTGGAACACACAAGAGGCAGAGAGGGCGAACAGACACACACAAGATACAAACCCATCTCCACTCACTGACTGTTAAGCCGGCTGCGGAATTGGGTACTTGGGGGACTGCTAGCGCCCAGCACATCGCACGCACGGAAATAGGCGGTGCTTAATTTGCATTATTGTTCATTGTGGTGTCATTTTTGGATTGCTCTATTGCAGAGTTTGACGAGCGGTGTATAGGGTGTGTGTTCCAATTAGGTTTTGGTGAGGATTCTCAGGGTCGGGTTCTTGGTCCGTTTTATCGTCGGAACATGCGCGGCAGCACAGGCCGACGTGAATTTCACGTTGAAAGACTCTTGAACGGCGTTCACTCGCTTGTGGAGGAGGAAGGCAAGTGTCAGAGTCACAACATGTCCTACGATAGTAGAAATGCAAAGCGCTGTGTCAGTGGCAGACCAAGACCGAATGATTGGCGCGTTAGCGGGTGGAAGTCGAGCGATAGCTTCTAAAGCTGTATCGACAGGAGTCAAATCAATAAGTTGCGTTTCTTCCTTTCTTCCAGTTCTGGATCGAGGATGAAGGGATGCTGTTTGAAGGAGGGCGAGATTTCGAGTTCGGCTTTATACTCGTCGTCGGTAAGGTGATACATTGCTAAATCGTCAATATGGAGGATCGAGCCATTAGGGACATTGATCCATAAAGTTTGATTGGGCAGGATACTGCGCGTGGCGGTGTCGTGTTGATCGTAGGTGAAGGTAGCCATACGCTCTGGGGTGTTGACTAGCCATCGGTTTCAACAATTTACAACAAAAAAAAAATTTTTTGTGAAAGGAGTCAATCCTAGTTTCGGGAACTGTATTTAAAGTTGAGCTAAGGGAGTTCCCTGATGAGGGGACTAGAAGGGAAAGGAATTGTAGTGAGAGAGAGAGAGAAAATGTTTTCCCTTTTTTTTCTTTTTTTTTTTTTAAACTTATCGCTATAA
>JADLZN010009898.1:135663-155539 GCA_018155175.1 Sinocyclocheilus anophthalmus
GACCACAAGTGCTACATGCTAACCACTAGCCTTCAATGCTACTAGCTTGGCTATCTGTTTACAAACAGCTAAAATGGCGCTGGAAGTTCCTTCCGGAAACGGTTTCATTCGACACCCGGTTTACGACTTGTTACTATGGCAACGTCCACAGCATGAACTTCCTGGCTGTGGTTGTCAGTGAGACGTCGGCGCATCTTGCACTTTACACCACCACAAAAAAAAAAACACCATTTATATTCCTTATCTAGCACTCAACTCGTCAGAGTGAGGTGAATTAACGTACAGATTTACTGCAATTAATACAATAACTGTTGTTGATACCTCAGCGGACATCACAACCTGTCTTATTTCAGACAAAACACACGTGGATTTAACCACCTTTCACTTGATCAAGTTTCATAGTTCTCCCAGAGTGAATATCGTCCGGACACTCTTCCTGAGCGCCGCTTTTCAAGTCCACTAGTTTCTAGTGAATTAAATGTCAAGAGGATTGTCAGCTAGCTACTCTGATTTCCTCAGACCGGGAGACAATAGCAGAGCTGCATTTGAAAGTGGAACACACACTATACAAATCACACTCTGAAGGCCTTTAACAGAAAGTAAACGGGGAAAAACGCCCGTTTCTTTCTATTGCGCTCTGACGCGACTTATTTTGTCTCGTTGGACAAATTAAAACGTTTTTCTGCAGTTCAATTCTTTCTAAAGAACAACTAGAGTTTTATATTCGAACAACACGCTCTTCCACGCTAACATACATAACCAAAATAACACAACAAATTCAGTTTCTTTTGTCTTTTATCTATTTTTCCGGATAAAAACAGACAAAATTCATAATATTATCTTGGTGTCATTAATTTTTCAGTCAATCTTGCCCGCTGTATTATTCTCCACCATATGTAATAATTTTACTTAGTTGTAAGGGAATTAATCATTATTAATTCATTCAGGGTTATTTCTATCTCAGGTTTTAAAAGAACTCGATCTGGGAATTCGAGGTCCACCTGATCAAAACTTTGACTTTGACTTTCAATAGTTTATACTTTATCAGCTACTCGACCAGCGAGAAGCTGATGTCAGTGTATATTACCAATTAAATATGTAAATTTTGTATTCTCCCTGGCCACAGGTGAAATACAATTATGATAATTTGTAAGCTCTTAAAGAGGTAATTATTATCAGTAAGCAACGAGCTAGGGTAACAAGCAAGTATCTTTTGGCAATAGAGTTGACACAAAATTATATTACACCAGACAATTGATTATTTATAAATGAAACATGAAATTTATTGTCTATTCTAGATCACATAAACTTAAGCTAAAACACATAAACATACAGTTCAGAGGAAGGAAAGTCTGTTAACGGAGTTCTGAGTTTCATAGTTTTACCTCGTTTTCACGAGGGATGGGAATTCACCTTTAAGAATTCCACAGAGCAAACCGCCATCTAAATTCAACGCCGTCAGCCGATCATAAGAAATGTTGTTGTACGTTGCGTTTGCCGGCTCGGTGTGAACAGCATGAGGTTAGGCGTATGGTGGTGGTGCTGCACGGGGGTGCTGCCGAGAGGTCTTGATGGGGGAAACCCCTTCACTGAGGGTCTCTTGTGTGGATCGTTGAGTATGAATGTCCTTGGTAAGACCCCTGTGACGTTGCTGAAGACGCATATTCTGCAAGCAATACTCGTGGATAGGGTCTGACTTACCAAGTTTGTTGACGATTTCAACGCGTATCACTGAAGAGTGTGAGTTTTAGTTGCTGGCGATTTTGATGAGTAAATGGGAAGGAGTCAATGCAGGTGCTCTAAACAGCGTACCAGCGAGAGCCGGAGAGTGCAAGCAGCTAGCTAACTCAATAAACCCCTGGATTCTGTTCTGCATTAGGGTTTGTGATCTGTGGCATAAGGTCCGTCCCTGAGCTCGGCCGGACTTCCAATGACTTCTAAGGGCGGAAGTGTGCATACATTAACAGGGACGTTCATTATATGAGGGCACTATCTATAATTGAATAAGTCTATAAAGTCTCTTCAAATGCAAATATGTACATTATATTAAAGTCTACTTCATTTCACCTTCTGAATTTCTGGTTTTCATTCGTTCAAGCTAAGACTTCACATATTACACAGGTTTATATATTATTCCTAAAGAAGGGGTAATTAAAAACACTGGTTAAAAGGTTTTACGCTGCACCGATTACATGAAAACACGTGCAAGCAGTATTCTATATAGACACATGCAGAACCTACTAATTGTAATTTATGTCTGACATTTTATATTTTCAATGATTAGCAACGATTGTCAAATAAATCTTGTCTCTTTCCTTTGGAATGTGGGGGAAAAGGGAAGGGTCCTTCGGTCGCTCTCAGGTCAGACCTGAGCGTCTGCTGGAGAATCTCGTGCGGGACAGGGAGCTATAAAATTGTCCTTTTTGTTGATCGGAGTTTAGTAATTTATGCGTCCACTGGTCATGAGGGTATTTTTATCTGCTCTTTGCAAGCCCGTAAAACCATTTTAAGCACCGTTAAAGTACTGTCCTTTTAGCTTATCTTGAGATATAGCCAAACAGTCCAGGGAATGCTTCACCTTACTTGATAGGGCATGAGTTTTACGACTACAGATGGCTGGGGAAACGAACCTCAAAAGCCTTCCCTGGAATGTGCTGGTTTGATGTGTGTGTCTCCATCATGTAGGTGGGTCTGTTGTGAGACAGATCCTACACGGCGATCTGTCTTTCATTTCCCTGCTGGCTTCACTTCTTAAGCACCATCAGCAGAACATGCAATTATGACAATGTTCTCTCTCTTTCTCTCCCTCACTCACACTTGTTCCGTCCCCCATACCCAAATGTGGTTGCCCTGCCTCCCATCAATCTCTATAGCAACCAGCCAAATCCTGGCCATCAACAATGCAGCGCAAAAGAGAAACAGATAATAATCTATATATGGCTTTCCTTCATATTAATGCCTTTATTAAAAGTACTGGTGGTACCATAGTGTTAGATGGTAATGCAATGCTACTTTGATATTTAGTATACTATGGTACTGAATGATTTGTGTACTCTTGGTCAAAAGCTTTATAGAACATGCTGTATTTTTTAAGCTTGTGCTTTCCATAATGTGACATTTTTTTCAAGTAAAAAATGGATTGTGGAAGGGAATTTAAAAAAAATAACAAGCGATTATGATGATTTTTTATCAATCAATGAAGTTATTTCTAAGTTGTAGCAAATTATTACATTTTGATGTAAAATTACAAACTTTTTTTGTTTTGTTGTCGTTTTTGGACAATTATGCACTGGTGAATCATTCCCATAAGACCAGGAACTTGTATTAAAGCAAACAGGGTTGATGTAGATTTCATGTTGACTTGGAGCAGCATAAAAGGACTGTGATCTCCAGTAAAAACACACACTCTCTACTGCAGTCCAAAAAAGAGCTGTCTTTTCTTCACCCCCCTTTCTGTCTGACATTTTTCTTCTTTCTCAATTAAGCAGTCTTTGAAATTTGGCCTAACACTCTGTGTTTCCAACAGAACAGTCTGTCTGCCAGCAAGATGCAGAACAGAAACAAAACAAGATATTTGTAACATTTTGTAGCTAATTTGGAATGAATGTGAATGTCTAGACTTGTTTAGCTAGCGACCAGCTAGAAACCATGTAAAACCACTTTAAGCTAGTTTTAGCTTTTCAGCAGTTTACCTTAAGTCATCCAGGGTCTCTATGACTCGCATCGGATGCTCTTTCACATTCGGGTTGGTGTTACTCCAAGCAACTCTCTGCTGTCTTCAAGAGTCTCACTTTGTTTCCTGCTAAAACTTCACCACAACTGTTGATCAGTTGGGTGGTGTGATGCAGTGGCTAAATAGCTGGGCTGGGAAACCAAAGGCTATAGGTTCAAATCACACAAGGGATAGTCCATTAGCCATCGAACACTGTGTCCTTTAGCACACTTTACTCAAGTAGAACTGTCCCAGAGTCATTTTGGATAAAATATATGTTGCATGACAACTACGTAACGGTTTCTACAGAGCAGAACTTCCCTCTTCGCAGTGGACCTCAAACTACACCGGTGAATGGATTGATTGATAATCTCACATTCCAGTTTAGACTGAGTTTAGATTTAGATTGATCCTTTGATCTGAGATTTGATCCCTGCTGGTCTCATAACTTTGTCCAAACTGAATAAGATTCAAGATAAGATAACTCTTCCATCTCTGTATATCAGCACTGAGTTCTGGACACAATTGTTAAAGGTAATCCATTTCATGCTTTTAAAACCATAGTTTTTTTTATAAAAAAAACGTCTTTACAATATGTAGAATCTGACATCCGAGATAAGGTAGCTGCCCGTGACCAAGGCCTACCCCCCACCCTCCTCTCTCCACTAAGGAACAGCGGTGTGCAGTGGAACAAAACGCAATTTTTTCTATTGCCCTCTGTAAGGTTTACCACACAGCGGCACAGGCCCCCCCTCACACTGTCTAATGAGACTTGGTCCATCTAGCGCGGGCGGAACGACACGCGGCCGAATGGCGCCATGCACGAAGCCAGGGAAGCACGGGGAGACCCCCTTCCCCAGAATGGAGAAGGACTTAGCCCACCTACGTCGCCGTGGCCCATCCCCAAGGAAAACAGAGTCACTACAACTGGGGACTGTGTTCTATTTAATTCATAGAAAAACCGTTATTTGTATGAACACACATATTTCTTCAGGCCAATGAGTATATTATTGTCATTGTGTATTTTATCTTTTATATTTTTTTAGACTATTTTAGTATGCTTGTGAGGGTACCCATTCCTGATCATCCCTTTTCACGATATGTAATCTTACCTTGTTTAGTAGCGATGAATGTGGCCGTCGATATCGAAAGCGTGGTTATATATATGTGTACATAGGCCATATAAATATAATTAGGCCCTGATAATCGTTCAATAGTTCGATTAAGTCCATTGCAATTACCATGCGTAGAGTAACAAAAGGGGTCGTAAATCCCTCACATTGCCACCTCCCGCGCGGAAAGTCATTGTGCTCATTGGAGCAAGCCCATCTTGAAACGAGACTCGTCGCCGACCATTAAGGCCCGGCTGCCAGGGCCCCAGCCCCATCGGTGGTTCTCTGCTCGGAATCAAAGATGAAGATGTGTGAAAAAACCGTTCAGGATACCAACCAATCTGTCCAGCCTTTTCTCTCGGCCTAGGCGTTCCATTCTCAAGGGTGAGGCACTACGTTTCAAACTGTTCTTCTCATCGACGCCGAATTTCATTTCTTCCCAAAATTTCTACGTAATCTTAAGATGTGCAGCATGAATCTCTTTCGGACCCAGAGAGACCTCGCTAAGTACAAACTTATTGTCTTTATAATTGCATACATTAGTTATCCGTTACACCTTTTTACAAAGCGGGGTTCTTGAACCAGTAACATTCTGGCGGACGTATCCATGAAGGCTTTGATCTGTTGAATATACATGCAAATTGTTCCATAAAATCCATTCTTTATGCCGCTTTCTATGCTGAGTTAAACTTTAACACTTTCCTATACCAACTGTATGCATGTGTATGTGTGTGTGTGTGTACTGTGTATATGTTAGACACCGGCGGTAAGGGGTTTAGGATATGTTAGACTAGTTTAAGGGTGATGTGTAAAGACACGACACCTTAACTGGATCACATCTCATTGGGACGCGGCCGTGGGTTGTACTCCGACTCTTGGAGTTCGATAACAATGCAGATGTACGTTACAAACTTAATAGAAGTGTACGTAAGAAGACTTCCATCTCCTCTATTTCCCTTCTTTCTACCAGTGAAAGGAACGTTCTTAAAGTGACAGACGGTTGACCCTGATTGGCACTAAATTCCCGTGGATCTAAAATCGTAATCGTTCATTATACAGTTATGGTTAATTATTCATATTTCCCCATGAGCTGATCCGCTACATAATATACCATACCAGTTTTTTTACTTTGAATATTTAACTGTAACATGCACACAGCATAATCCGACATACAACATACGTTCATACATAAGCAATATACACCACAAACTCCACACACACACACCCACCACACCCACACACACACACCACACAAGTATATTTCGGCCATTTTTTACCACTGTCAATGGAAAAGGATGCATTTTGCAGGCAGGTGACAATATCACAGCTACAGTGGTTTCTATCTCATTGTTTTTTTGTGTTTATGGTTGGTCAGAGTAAAAATTCTTATTAAAATGGAAGACGTGTTTAATCACTTATCACTTTTTGTGTCACACCTAGTTAGGGCATTGAGTTTTGGGTGTTTATGTATGTCCTAAAAGTGGACAGTTAAAGGGATAGTTCACCCAAAATGATATTTTTCATCATTTAATACCCGTTTATGTCTTTCCAAACGCTGTAAGGCTTTCGTATGTGAAACCAGAAAGAAGAGCTTAAAAAATTCTTCTCCAGTGTTTTTTGGCCATGCAGTGAAAGCCCAAGAGGACTATTGTTGTTAGGCACAGGCTGGGTATCTACATCACAAGTAATTATGTCACAATTTAAATTTTTTCAGGTGAACCATACCTTTAAGTTTTATTCACACTGACAGTGATTTTCATCGCTATGATCACTACAGTCCTCTATTATTTTTTAAATTAAATAGGTTTTGACTTCACTGTTGCACTCCTATTGATGTCGCGCATTTTGTCACTGCTACATTGTTACCTTAGAAACAGCTGAAATTAGTCACTAATGTTATGTCCCATACCAACTTGTTGAAACACCTTCTGTCGGTGTAACGCGGTATCATGAAATCTCTATAGAACTGAATAAATAACGATTCAAGAAACTGGAGGGATAGGCATGCATAGACACACCGCTGGGCAGTGGGTTGGAGCGTTGTCCCTCCCCTCTACGGTTACTATAGTACGACACTGAGAATGCAGGGATCCTCAAGTGCCGCTTTGCTTGAATCTTGGTCCCCACCGCATGAGCGGAACACAGGTCCTCCTGTGACTCTTTGTGGGAAACAGTGGAGGAGAGAAATCCACCAACCCAGCCTGAATGTCCCTCTAGTACCATGACAAAATCCATATAGAGAGATAAATGATGCACACACATGGCTACTTCTCTGTACTGGTGTCCATTCGTGCATCATTCAAATCGATATACGTGAAGGTTCCTGTTCATGCACAGATGAATTCAAAGCATGTCAGATGGGATGGAGATTTGATTTGCATTTTGGGCCACTCTTTCATCTAGGCTCTGGACAATACTCACAGGTAATATCAGACCAAGAACGACACAAACGAGCCTGTTGTGTCGTGCGTTGCATTATGGCTCGTGCCCTGGCTGTCCGTTTCTGGTAGTATGTTCTGGAGGGTCCCGTGGATGTTTGGTCAGAGATGACTCTGATGCCACAGATTTTTAGCCCGGCACCCTTAACCATTTGTTTACTCCATTCACACGTCCTGGAAACCTCAGTCACCTGGCATCTCGCTCTCCTTCTCTCTCTCTCTCTCTCTTTGCTTCCTTCTTTCCTCTTACTCAGTATCACAGTTCCTTGTTCTGTCTCTTCCTCTGTGTGTGGCCCTCATCCACAGATCACACCACTGAGACACATTTAAAGTCATCTTTGGTGAGGACTGGTGTTGATAATTCTGATTTTGTGTGTGTGGGGTGGTTGATGGAAACGCTAGAAATGGTGATGCTCAAAAATTGAAGTCCTTTCTTTAGATTAAAACATGTTTGATTGGATGTTAGCAGATTTATTTATTTATTTATTTGCATGAATTAATCTCAGTAATCATATACAGTCATCAGCAATTATAAATGATGCAGAATCTTTATTTTATTTTATTTTAATTTGTTGTTTTGTTTTTATTTTAAATGACTGAAATGCACCTGCTTTCAAACACTTGCATTTGAATAACTGCTTTAAAAAATAAATATGTAATATTTTTATAGAATGATTAGATTAATTAATATTATCTACTATAATATATTTCTTTCTTTGTTTCACTTGTGTTCTCAGAACTCATCACAGCTGAATACATGTATGAAACCGTTAAAGGGTTTCTTATTAATTATTTTTCAGCTGTCCAGTGGGAAAGCTGACATTTGAGATCTGGGAGTTTGTGTGACAAAAGTGACAAACCATAATTACAAGCTTACAGTTTTCTGTGTCACTTGTGTTTCAATATTTTGATTTTGGGTGGGGTGATAGAAATGGCTCAATTTGCATTTATTTACTTTCCCGTGATTGATTCCACTAAACACTATATGATGGGGAATTGTCCTATTTTATTTTATTTTATTTTATTAAATGGTGTATTTTGGGTTTGGGTTAGTAATTATAATTAGCTTTATTTAAAAACAATAGAAGTCTTATGTCCTCACTTGGATAACTAGTTATGTGTGTGTGACAAGTGGTCATATTAAATAATATAAGTTGAGCCAGCTGAGTGCACACTGGGATAGAGGACACCCAACCCATTCCCATGACCCACATACACACTGTGGACCAGAACACACACACACACACAAGCAAGTTTGAGTAGGTTATTGTCTTCTGTGGTCACTACAGTCACATTATGACAAATAGATAGAAAGAGAGTGAAACATTGCTTTCCATTAAATTCCATCACTAACCCTAACCGTATTCTAGAGTGAGGGTGTAAAATTAGCTTTAATTGGTTGATTAGTCATGATGAGAGTATTTGTAGTTCCCTGTGTGCTTGTTGCTTTTTTTCTGGCCGTTATATTTGCTTTGTTCTAATTAACAACACTGTTCTCATGTCTTTGTTATGCTCTGTGCTCTAGAACCCATGAGACTGGCACATTCTGGAACGTGCTTCTGGCGAAAGGACAAAAACAATCCTTCCCTTATATAAGACCTTGAATTTAATTATCTGAATCAATCCGGGGAGGGGCACAGACGATTCTATTCCACATTTCATTCCAGAGGCGCATGGCTGAATCAGATCCGATAACATCACCTCAGGGCCCTTCAGATCCGATCCACAATTGGTGTTGAAAATCAGAAGTTCTTACAAGCGATGGGCGAGACATTACAGACTCATCAACAGTGGGGCTGTAGAACAGACGCTCATTTGAGAGTTGCTCAGTCTAGTTGGATTTTTGACCTCGTAGAGAGAGAGAAAGGAAAAACAAGTGGAAAATCTGCTGAATGTAACATGGCAAGACAAAATAATTTAAAAAATGTTATCGTTTTGCAGTTGGCCAGACCAGAAACATTTCCCCCAGCTGGATATTGGCCACATGTTGTTGTGTTAGCAATTATTGAATGAATGTTTTGTTTTTATTTAGATATATTTGTAAAGTCATATAGTTCTCATGGTCCTGCTGAACAGACCAGATTAGACCGGCATGATTTCCCTCCTTTTCCAGGCTGGTTTATTTAGGTACTGGTCTAGCCAGTCAAGGTTGAGTGTTTATTATTATTTTATTTTTACGACATGATGGCCAACTTTTCTCATCAGGTGTCATTTTCCATGCTGAAATATTTTAGTATCACTTTTACAGTAAAGTTCAGTGCATTAACATTAGATAATGCTTTAGGTAACATGATGAACAGTACTTTACAGAATTTGTTAATTAGGTTTATTTTAATTGTTATATGTATTAATACATTTGTATTTTTAAATTTGTGAAACTACAGATTAATAACAATAGCGCAACATTTTAATTTCAGCATAATTACTCCAGTCTTCAGTGTCACACGATCCTTCAGAAATCATTCTAATATGCTGATTTGCTGCTCAAAACACAAGTAATATTAACAAACTGAACCTTGCTGCAAAGTGATACTAATAAATGAAATAATCAACACTTAACCATGATTACGGTAGACTTGATTAAACTTGTTCAAAAGCTTGTTATGGAACGATGGGGGAAAGCAGCATCAAAAACGACATTTGCTGGTGACCAAATAAGGTACTTTCGTAGTTAAGCTAGTCAAGAAGTCTGGTAGGCACACCATTATATTGCTGGTCATTTGACCAAAAATGGCTTTTTACCATTTTCAATATCTTCTCCTGATTTCTTTCTCAAGTATTAATCAGCTAGGGAAGCTTGTTAGCCTTGGTGGGTTACCAGCTTACTGTAATACAAGCCTAGACTAAGTTGGTAATTTCAACATGACTGTATTCTGTTATATTCCCTCTCCTCTTCATTCCTTTTCCCTCACAGCTTAAATGTTGAAGCAGGTTAACCAAGGTACAACAGCATTGCTGGTTATTCTAGTTGAGAACCCTGGTGAGGACACTAACTTTCTGTTCAATGGTCATTTCAACAATAATTTTTTTTCTCTTTTTCGTTCAATGGTAGTCTAAACTGGTAATTTCAGCAAGACTGTCCTCGTTTTCCTTTCTCTCTCGTTTCTTACTTCTCTCCTTCCTCACAGCTAATTTAGTTAGTGAAGCTTGTTGAAAAGTAGCCATACTGATGAAAGTAGTTAAGAAGCCTTGTGAGCATCCTAGCATCCTATGCTGGCCTCCATCGTCTTAAACACAGCAGGTCTTTTCAGCTGGGAGGTGAGGGGAAAATAGAGAAACAAGGTGGGATAGGGTAGTAGAAGAGACATTATGAAACAAAAGCTCATATTTGTTTTCGCAGAGTAAATGAAAGGCACGTCACAGTGGTGTCCTTGACCTCCACCTCCACCCTGCTTTGCATGACTGAAACACTGGTGTCGTCTCACTGTCTGTGTGAGCTAGAATCTTTCTCCAGAAAGCTTCATCCCCACACACACACACACGCACAGCACTCTACGCACGCACACACACTACCACACACACACACCCACACACACACACACACACCACGCACGCACACACACACACACACAGGTTTGTTTTGGTGAAAAGTGGGGACATCCAATAGGCGTAATGGTTTTTATACGTACAGACCGTATATTCCTATTGGCACTAACACCACCCCTACTATTTCAGATTTTCAATACACTCCATTCTGTGTGATTTATACGTGTTTTAAAAAGTGGGGACATGGGGTAATGTCCTGAAAAACCTTCTCCTTGTAATACCTATGTTATACCTTTGGTCATTATACACATTTATGTCCTCATTTGGGTCACAAAAACGCACACCACCCACACACACACACACACACCACACACCATCTATCAGAGGCTCCAGAACACCATCTTGCGGGCTTGCCCTGTCTTGCTGTCCGAGATACACATTCTTTATTTTCACAGAGTTATTAACAGACTCCCGCAGAGTCACAGTATACTCCCCTGGTTCTGTCCTCCTTCCTGCACGCCGCATTTTTCCCCAATAATAACATTAACTCTCTGCAGATTTGTATGGAGCAGAGCATATTTCATCTCACACCCACATCCACAACACCACCCACACCCACACACACAATAGCAATCGAACGCGCTCACTCAACACACAACGCTCTCCTCACACTCACACTCTCACTCTCACCACACCACACACACACATCTCACCACCCAGGGAGTTTGAGTATCACACACACCAGACACAAAGCAGTCTCGTTCCTTTTCTCGTAGTGCATTTATGGCACTTGCTAAGGCGACTCAGAATTTTATAACGGCACCTCCCCACCGACCAACTTTCACTGACAAACACTCTCTCATTTGTTGTTTCCAAATAAGATTTTTTTAATTTTGTACAGTTTTGTTCCCCCATTATATTTATTTAGCTATTATATTATTATTCTTTACCTTATTTTCTATAAATTTTTATTATTTGTATACTTTTTTGTTTTGGCTCCCCAGTCTGAAAACCCTTGGCCAAAGGTATAACTGGAGGAGGAGATATTTGGGTGTGCACCTGCCTGTGTGAGCTCCATGTGGCATTCGTCATGCATGTCCTGTTATTCTCAGAGTTTATGTTCAGTCGCTCACATGAGCAGAAATAGCTGAATGATGTGTGGCCTTGTAATCTTGGAACACATTCTCTCTGTTTGGATCAAAGAGATGGTTCTCAAGGTTTGAATGTGTGCACATGCATGTATATACCATGCTTTTGCATCATAGGAAAGGCCTATGGGTAAATGTGTGGCTACCTCAGTTCTTTAATTTCTACCTGCAAATTTAACAAATTGAAAAAGAAAGGATTTTAACATGAATAAATATGTATGCCCCCATTACCCACAATACATGCAGTTAACCACTTGTCTTGGAGGGAATTTTCCAGACCTGAAATCAATTAAATGAATTCTGCGAACTGCCTTTCCCACAATTACCATAACACACCACACGCATCACTTCATCTTAACGAATTCAAGAATTATTGGATGATTCTCAGCAGACCAGATTCTTAAAGTCTCGTTGCGTTTTTAGCCTTTTGTTTAGAAACTAGATTTTGACATAATTACAGGGAATGCATTAAAAACTAATAGCTAATAAAATCTACACCTTATCATTTTATAACTAATACATGTATATTGTTAAACTAATAAATTGTATAACTAATAAACACATTTAGTAATGTAAATATGTGTGGTTCAAACCAGTTCATTATTTCTAGTTCAGTTTAGTTCCTTTGCATTAAAATACATTTTTTTTCAAATTCTTTTTGTTGCCCGCATGTGGATCCTGTTCTCTGTATCTCTTGTGTTTTATTTTTTACTCAACATCCATTACATACAGTCACCACCATAGTGGGGTTGTGCCAAAATTGTCCCCTAGTCACAATATCAACAGTATGAAAGTCGACCTAGAACAGAGCGGCTACCTTTTGTTATATGATGTCTCAAGGCTCACACACATGGACTACAAGTCACACAATTCTAGTTTAATTGGGCTCGATATTATGGGTTCTTTAAATGCTCGTGATGTCCAAGACTTGCATCTGGTTTATGTGTAAAGTTGTCGTGCCGACTGGAAATGTGGGTGTCCCTAATGTCGTATTTCTCTTCTTACAGGGTCTATATGGAGCGCCTTTGTTAACGATCAGTATTTGTGTATTTGTTGGAAACCATACCATAACCT
Organism: Sinocyclocheilus anophthalmus; assembly: GCA_018155175.1. Classification (NCBI taxonomy): domain Eukaryota; kingdom Metazoa; phylum Chordata; class Actinopteri; order Cypriniformes; family Cyprinidae; genus Sinocyclocheilus; species Sinocyclocheilus anophthalmus. Next base: position 148,634 of record JADLZN010009898.1, read on the forward strand.
GTTCTTGACATGCTTTATTTTCAAAAAACACATTATTTTTCAAATAACTGTACATTATTGTAGGTCCTCTATGCCCACGCCTCTCTCAATGCTTTCCTCTCTTCCTAGTGTTCTATCAACTGTTCCCTCCTCGTCCTGACAAGCACATCTTAGTGCACTGCATGTGAGGGTGTGCCCAAACACCCTTTCCTGCAAGCCTCGTCGTCAAATGTAACTGCCCCTCTAACTATTAGATCACGGGAGCCTTCTCTCTTTCAACATAATGTACAATAGCCCCTGCCGAAAGGGGAGAGCAGAGTCGCGTCACATACCCCGTTGCTGTACTGTCATACCTGTCTTGGTAGCCCCACCACTGGATGTAGATTCCCCCTACTCTCTCCTCCCTCCCTCCCTGTCCCTTCGGTTCCTCTTTTCTCCCTCCCTCTCCCTCTCTCCTCTTCGCATCTCGCCTCGGCCGCGCGCACACATCAGACACACTCACCTGCCTCACCTCACAATTAGTTCGTCTCAGAGCCTGCTAACTCGCGCTTCGAACAGTCAATAGCACTACTTAACTACTACACAAAACCAGTAAGCTGCATGCAGAGCGCCTATGTCTATAGCAGTCCGATGATATCCTCTCTGCTTGCACTAGCGTGTCCACGCAACGTCGACCCATCAAATGCATGCTGCTTCTGCTTGTAAGGCTGATCCGTAAAAACCGTTTCCTGCCGAAAATACACTAGTCTTCCGAAGGCCTAAGTGCCTTTGGCTTCGGCTCAAACCACAGCGTGTCGCCCCTGTCTGTCTGCTTCAACACTACCTGCGGTTTACTGAACCACCTGCCTCGTTCTTCCTTGCGTGAACCATTTGGGCGGCTACGCGACAAATTTCACTAGTGAGGTAGATATTGTGGGGGCGTGTTAGCACGAGCCGTTTTAGGGGGGCGTGGCAGTTTAGAGTCTTAACTTTGATAAAGAATAGCTCTTTGGGTTTGAGACTTTAGTCTTTGCAACTTCAGGTATCTTATCTATTCACAATCAGCTTGTAACACCCCAAAGAAAAAGGAAAAATTGAAATCACATCATATGACCCCAGTTAATTGTGAGACAGACAGGTATGTCTGAGAGTGAGTTTGTGTGTTTTGTGCTGGTTTCAGAACTGATATAACAGGGAAAAAAGCTCTGTTCATACAGATGTAGCATACAGATGACACTTGAATCCAAAGCAACTTACAAAAGAGGATCAAGTTTATCTGTGAATATCTTTATTGCAGTTCTCATACAGAACTAGTATGTAGTCTGCTGCTGGGAATTGAGTGTCCCCAAATCAGAAAGAAGAGCCCATACTGACATCTACAGGCTAAATACACAGACCACAAATCACTGGAATAGTACAAAGAGGAATATTGATAAATATTACAATTTAATAACTATTTTCTCTTTTTTATATATATTTTAAAATGTAATTTATTGTTATGGCAAAGCTGAATTTTCAGCACCATTACCCCAGTCTTCAGTGTCACACGATCATTCAGAAATCATACTAATATGCTGTTTGATGCTCAAGAAACATTTATTTTTATCAATGTTGAAACAGTTGTGCAGCTTAATATTTTTTGTGGAAACTGTTATTCATTTTTTCAGGATTCTTTGATGAATGGCAAGTTCTAAAGAGCAGCATTTATTTGAAAATATAAACCTTTTTTAACATTATAAGTGAATTGACTGTCACTTGACCAATTTATTGCGTCTTCACTGAATAAAAGTATTACTTTTTTTTATTGTACTGACCCAACACTTTTTAATGGTCATGTGTAAAGTAGTTCATAATTTAAATAATGTTTACATATATAAAAGCTATCTCTCCTTATATTTCTCTCTTCTGCATCATCCTGAATGTGTTTACATTCACACACCTGTCAATCTTGATGCCTTTTCACTTTTGCAATAAAGTTATTTGCCACTAGGTGGCAGGATAGCACCTTTAGACAATTACAGAAAACTGAGAAGCATATTTTGGGTGATTTTCTTGTTGACTGACAAACGGCACCTGTGCAGTTCTGCCAGGTGTTTTAACTAACAATTTTGTGAAACCTATCTGCAATGTGTGTATGCTATTTTTTTTTTTAAAACCTGTTTGGTTTTGTCTGGCATATGTGTCTGACATGTTCGTTGTTGCCTAGGACAGACGGTTGTGACGTGAAGTTGCAGCTCATACGCAAATGTCCATTTCGTCTTCCCTGGACCCGCCTCACGGTGTTTAATTCAATGGCACTCAGCCAAATTTGCCCTCAGTCATAACATTTTGGCCACTCAGCATCTGGCATCGGCCAGTGCCAACTTGAAGCCACTGGCATCACTTTGATGCTTGCACAAGCTGTGCACATCTGGGCCTGTTGTTACTAAAATGACAGTCAGATAAAAAGACATTCAGTCTCTGCCATCATTTCAGTTTCTGCAAATAAACTGCAAAAACAATGAACATGTTGAGGTGTAAATGCACATGTCACGGATATTTAATGTGTTTTTTTTGACAAGGAATTTAAACTCTGTACTAAATATAGTTTTCATTGCGCACATACATTTGCATTCAAATTGACTGCGTGCACTGATAGTTTGTTATTGATCTGCATGACGTTGATGGAAAGCCCACTGGGGAAGAGATAGAGAGCAACCTTAATAATGTATGTAAGCATTACAAAGACTTCTATTGTTTTGTATTTAGAGTGATTGATTTAATGAATTACCAATATGCCATCTGTACTTGGACTGTATAGTTGGATATAGAGAAATGATTATAGTATTGTATTTTTTTCTGGTTTGTGTTTTTTCAGTATTCTATCTGATAACATTGTAGCCTTTGTTGTGTGTGTATGTGCTCAGAAGAAAGAATAGTGTGAAAACACATTCTAAAGTTGTTTATCAAGTCTGAACTGATCTTTTTTTCTTTTATCCAAAGAAAGAACTAAATCGTTAAATTGTTTGAGAGTGTAACACTTGTGTACTCTCATATGGCCGTAAAAGAAGCTAAAGAATAGCTGGGGAAGTCGTTGCCTAATGGATAGAGAGTCCGGTCCTGCAGTAACCAACGTTGCGGAGTCGAGTCTCTAACGCATGTATTGTAGGTGGGGGGAGTGAATGTACGGCGCTCTCTCCCACCTTCAATACCACAACTGAGATGCCCTTGAGCAAGGCACCGAACCCCCAACTGGGCGCCGCAGCATAAATGGCTGCCCCTGCTCCGGGTGTGTGTTTTTCACTGACTGTGTTGTGCACTTTTTGATGGGGATAATGCAGAGCCTAATTCTGTGTATGAGGTCACCATCTTGCCACGTGTCACAACCCTTGCACGAAAAAAAGAAGTATTTTGAATTGAAGCTCATGCGTCTTCCAAATGCATAGACAGAGATATGTTCGAATAGCACACTAAGTCTGCAATATATAGGATGTAAACTCAACAGAGTGCACCTAAATGACATACTACATTGTCAAATATTAGTTACAACCCGATTACTACTGGTCCCACTCACGGGATGCCATGCATTGCTGAAGGGTTGTCTTTACACGTCCGCCCCAACTGCCATTTGATTCTGATCAAAATACAGTACCAAACGTCATCACTTTGGAATATTATTACAATTTAAAATAATATAATGAGTAATATATTTTAAATTGTAACATTGTAACTTTTTAAACATGTTTTTAACTGTCACTTTTGATCTATTCAGTGCACTCTGTTTCACTCTCTGTCCATCTCTTGCTGTAGAGAGTCGAGTTTAAATGTTCCCTAGCTTTGTCCATGCATTCTCAGGAATGCGTTTTAAATCCAGTGCTGTAAATAGTGCCTCAGAATGACTATAGATAGAATGGAGATAGAGATGCAATCTCAGGCAGTGACATCATCTGCTGCATCTAAATGATTAGTGTGTGTACAGTATATGTGTGTTTGTGTGTGTGTGATGGTGTGTGTCAGCCCGCAAATGGGAGGTCGCTTCCGAAATTCTGAAATAATTGAGAACACATCTCAGTGGATTTTCACCTCCACTCACACACACACACACACACAAAAAGGTTTGTTTGTATGGTTTATGGTGACTCTCCATATCGTAAGGTTTTTAGACCTGTCCCACCGAATTTTCTATTGCCTACACCAACCCTACCCCTATACCTACCCCTCACAGGAGACTTTCTGTATTTTTAGATTTTCAAAAAAACTCATGCTGAATTATTTATAAGCCTTTTGAATTATGGCGACACTGAAAAATTCCTCATAAATCACCTTCTCGTTGTAATCCCTATGTCATACCCATGTTATTATACAAAATTTGTGTCCTCATAAACCACATAAACACACACACACACACACACCACCCACCACTGTTCTATTACAGTTTATCTGGGCTCATTGACGGCTGTGTGCCCCTTTACCGTCATCCATTATATAGGGAACATTGATGTAGAGATGTTAAACACTGTGACGAGTTTCAAAGAAAGTGAGTTCTCTCTGGCATGTGCGCTACTTGTCTGACCAATTAATGCCCATCCACCGGGCCACACACTCGGAACTGCCTTTAGTGTTTGTGCTGTGAATTTGCTTCTCCCAAAGCGCTGATCGTCCTTTTATACTGCTTTACCAGTGCACAGGCAGAACTGGTACCCTGTTTAAGGGACTGTGGGCAGATTTACCAGTAAATTTCCCATATCCTCAGTCTCACCCTTTCCCCCTTCAGTTAATTATATAGCTAGAATTGTGCTCATCCAGGATCTCGGTGCCGCCCCCCCCCCCCCCCATGCCTCAGGGTTGTAGTAATTACTGTTGGCGTAGAGTGTAGTTGGGAAAGGGAACCCTTGTTGTGTTGGGTCAATTGACCGCTGGCCAATCCCATGAATTAGAGGTTGTTTTTCTGCCACACCCTTCGCCTGGTGCATCTCGGAAAGCGACTTGTTTTAACACAAGCAATAACCGCCGAGCTCCCCACACCGATAAGAACAGACCAAATCAACCTTAAACTTACCTCAGATTACACTCGCTACCTTCAGTCACCTTTTCCTCTTTCTTTTTTGTGTATCCCCATCATGCACAGGGTGTGTTTGTTTGTGTGTGTACACCCGTTTGCATAACTTAATGGAGAGGTGAATTGATGTTGCCCGCAATAACCCAACACTCATATCTGCTGCGTTCAGTGTGGAACTTGACTGTGTGTGGTTGGTCATGGACAGAGCTCCATGCATCCTCCTTTACTCTTGAGGCAACTACCACACACACATAGGCCTACAAATAAGCAGCTGTATTGGCCCCATGGGTCATCTGTCCTGCCACTGGCAGCCCGGCTGCTTTCCCCATCATCCCTTGTGCGCATGCTTGGCTAGACTCGGTCTGTTGTTTTATCGCCACCATTGTGCTCACCCAGATCAACCCTGAGCGCTATAGTAGTCCTTCTCTTCACATCTGTGTCTTTTAAGAATTGGTACATCTCAGTTTATTTGGCATCGACCTCCCGGCGTATTGATTTGCATCCGTTCTCAGCGATTGAACGTGTGTGTGGATCCGCCTGCAGATCGTCCCTGTGTCTAAAGTGATTCTTTATGGATTTAAATGGACACTTTTAATCCAAACATTTCCTGCTCCTGTTGGTTTTCGTACTTTTTTTTCTTCACCAGATACTGATGGGTCCAGGATGGATGAACTGATCAAATTTCTTTTATTTTTCTCTGTTAGTCTGGGCATGGCAGCAAGAGATTGGTCCAATCAAACCTTCCAGCAACCATTCAGGGTCAAATTACTCACCACAGATACCAACCCACCGTGTACCCCGGGAGTCAATTCGCAACTGGCAAGCGAACTTTGTGCCACAGCCTGAGGCATCAGTTGCATGTCTCCTTCTAAACTCACTGAGGCTAAAGTTCTTTGCGTGGGATTCTCGGAAACAGTTTTGTGGTTCTCCGTATCGCAATTCCCATCTTAGATCCGGACTGTGTTTTAGGAGTTCCTGTATAATGCAGTGCTGTGATAAACTCTTGTGTCTCGCCATGTTGCCCAAGGGCCTTCTCGGTTTCACCTAAAACGTCTTCGGACAAAAGCGTGTTTGTACATTTTTCTTGTGAAAAAATACGGCATGAAAACAGAAACTTCTTTTTCATTGTGTAAGAGTTTGCATTGGTTAAATTTGTGATGAAGCTTGTTGTTAATGTTGCGTCCTCTATATTTGTTTTTTATTACAACATAAGTGCCAGCAGTGTGCTGACAGATCTTTTGGATTCGGCATCTGGCTGACTGATAGTGGACCATTTGGACACTTTTCTTTCTAAAAAGGACAATTTTTTTTTAAACTTAAGTCATGATGTATGGTTGTGCTTTGGTTAGATAGTAGATGTATTGATAGTTGTGATATGGATTAATGGTTGAATAGAATTTGACTGGATGGTTACTATGGATGGATAGATAGATGCTGGTTGGATGGATGGATGGATGGATAGATTAGATGGATGAATGATAGATAGACGGTTGATTAGATAGATGTTAGATATAGATAGATGAATGGTTGTTAGATGGATGTATAGATGGGTAGATAGATGGATGGTTGGTTACATATTAGTTAGAAAATGAAGAGGTGGATGAATAGATTTTGATTCTTTGACATCTCACTTCAAATGAATGACACCCTCTTTCAAGCACACATCTTTTCAAAGCAGCTCATCCTCGGCAGTGTGTGATTGCTGTTTTCTGTCTGGTTTGTCCTCATGCAGGCAGGCTGCCATTGTGTCTCTGTTCTGAGAAAAATGTATGGAGGACAAAAGAGCTGTCTGTTCCACAGACAGCGGAGCAGCGTATTCTGAGAAAGTTAGAGAACTCCGAGCTTGTAATTTCCATGCCTGTGTCACGGCTCTCTCTGCCAGTTTATCACACTCCAAACCTCTAATTTAT
>JADLZN010009899.1:0-145495 GCA_018155175.1 Sinocyclocheilus anophthalmus
GCGAGTGGGTTTAAATTCAGCCTAGGAGAAACACCAAGCAGAGATTGTCTTATCTTTACTGCTTAACTAAATTCACCAGTTCACCTCACGAAACCTTTTTTTGTCCCCCCCTGTCTCAGCAGATAGGAGTTTTGTTTGTACTTGCGTTTTGCTTAGTTGACAGCTGAACGCTGAGGCGGTTCTGTCGCGTGCTGGAGGGGATTCCGTTGCTGATTGGCTAATGATCTGGCGCCGGAATGACGTTTGGATGATGTCCTTTTGGGAGATCCCTCGTTGGATTGGTTGGTTTCTTGATGACACAGAGGCTTGAGCAGTTCTGCTGAAAAGTCTCTGTTTGAAAGACTTTAAGTTCTTTGAAGATCGCGAAGTTTCACTGAAGTGTTTGAGTTTCTGTTTGGTCTCGCTATTGCGGTGGTGCGGCGTGGTGCGCTTTGTCGCGCTCACCAAAAGGAAAGCCAGACGTCTTGATCGGGTAAAAGCAAGCACCGAATCTGTGTTGCAGTGGGGTTTTGATCCGCGGCGTAAGTCCATCCCACAGGTCGCTGTTCCAATCAGATAGTGGCTGCTGGGCTTAGCCACGCCCTGTGTGGTTCCTTTATCATGTACGTCACAAGTTGGGCTCCACTTCTGTGGAGAAATGTCTTTGCAGGGTTTAATAACTTCTATAAGGTGTCGTACAACACACAATGTTCAAAATAAAACATTTTCATCCATACCAAGGTTACTTAAATATCATGACCATTCCTACAAGCCTAAACTTCGCATTTCTGGCATTACTCCGTGTACCTTTAATCACTTTATCTATAAATAGGGGTTATAAAATATTGATTAATACTTCATAGGTTACAATAACACATCAAGCAGAAAGCATATTATTCGGGAGTATATTGCTCCGATACTTTCAAATGATTTTCACTGATTGTCTGTGTACATTCTGTTTCTTTGGAATGCAAAGGAAGTAAGGGTTTCGGTCATGCGGGAAGCTGGTGGTCGAAAGTCATGCTGTATAAACCTCGTGTTCGTGGGCCTGAGGGCATCAGTTAATTTACTCATCCTTTTCCTGCTGGATATACTAGTTCTATACATTCGCGATCACGAGGTATCTATATGTCGTGAAAGGGCCTTTTAAAGATAGCTTTGTTGTCTCCTGATCGTATTAGTTTCGATCTCATGAGTAGATGATTTCACCATACTGACAGGACATAGACCAAGAATATGGGACTCATGTGCTGGGTGATTTAGCAAATCTCGTGATGGCTGATATCAGTGTCCGTTCATAGTTAGAAATCCCTACAATGAGTTAAATCAGGTAACATGCTCTTTACCTATACAATTGCGAGTATCACTTTTATCAGAGAACCGTTATGCTGCTAATGGGCACTACCCACTCATAGACTGGATCCATTGGGAAAAATGTGCCCCATTCCACTTGGAACCGAATGTTGCGGAAGCCCCATCCTTCCCGCAGGAGGTTTCGGAAGCAATACACATATGGACATCCCTTATGTGCATATGGAAGAATGGAGGTGATTTAACCCTCTTGGAATGGCAGAAGTCTGTTGGGGAAACACGGGCTCGAGGCTATACTGTGGACTTAACACATATGGGATCCACTTAGGTCTCTACATAAGGAACCAGCCCTCCCACCGGTTTCTCACAGATTCATCGATAGGGCTGGCACTGGACCCTCCGCCACGCTGCTGCGAGGGGACGGAGGAGCTCGCAGGGTCTATGATATAGTACCTGATAAGCCAGGGTGATGGCATCCACTATTTAGTGGGCCATCCTCTGCTTAGAGACGACATTCCCTTCAGCCGGCCTCCTTGACAGACAAAGAGCTGGTCTGAGGTTCTGAAGCTTTGCGTCCGGTCTAAGTATCACCTTAAGGCTCAGACTGGACAGAGCAAAGCTAGGGTTGGGTCTGCCTCCTCCAGGGGCAGTGGTTGTAGGTTCACTACCTGATCCCTGAAGGGAGTAGTTGGAACCTTGGGCACATAGCTGGGCCGAGGCCTCAGGATTACCTGGCAGTATGTGTGGGAAAATGCGTGCAGGTCCCCTACCCTCTTGATGGAGGTCAGTGCAAGCAGGAGCAGAGTTTTCAATTAAATAAACTTTAGCTCAACTGAATGCAAAGGCTTGAATGGGCCCTGCTGTAGTGCTTTGAGTACTAAAGACAGGTCCCAAGAGGGTATAGAGGGGGGCCGTGGAGGATTTAGCCTTCTCGCCCCCCTAAGGAACCTGATGATCAGGTCATGCTTCCCCACCGACTTTCCTTACATGGGGTCATGGTTGGCAGCAATCGCAGCGACATAGACTTTATGGGTGGAGGGAGACAGCCTTTGCTCCAACACTTGCTGCAGAAAGGACAGCACGACTCTGATTGGACATTTCCGGGGGTCTTCTCGGTGAGAAGAGCACCATTTGATGAACAGGTTCCACTTCAAGGCGTAAGAGTGTCTCGTAGATGGTGCTCTCACCGAAGTGATCGTGTAAACTACTTCTTGGGGTAGGTCACCTAGAACCTCCCTCGGTCAGGCAGTAGAACAACTGGCAATGAGAGGTTTCTGGATAAGCAAACAGGTCTACCTGAGCGGCTACGAAACGTCCCCAAACCAGCTGGACCACCTGGGGATGGAGTCTCCATTCTCCAGGAAGTGCAGCTCGTGACAGCTTGTCGGCTGCCTGGTTGTGCAGACCAGGAATGTGAATGCCACGAAGCGACCTCAGATGCTTCTGACTCAAGAGGAGGAGATGGCGGGCGAGTTGCAACATGCGACATGCGACGGGAGCGTAGACCACCTTGTCGTTTGATGTACGCCAGGGTCACATGGTGTCCGTGCTGACTAGCACATGCTTGCCTCGTAAGCGCCCACTGAGACAGTTCAAGGCAAGGTGTACTGCTAACGGCTCTTGGCATTTGATGTGCCAGTGCAGTTGGGGGCCCCTTCAAACCCCAGACACTCCAAGCCCGTTGAACATGGCCCCCCAGCCAGAGGTGGAGGCATCCGTGTAAACCACGGCATGCCTGGAGACCTGTTCCAGGGGCACTCCTGCCAGGAGAAACGCAAGGTCTGACCACGGGGTTGAAGGTTTGGCGGCAGGCCGGTGTGACTTGGACCCGGAAGGTGCCGCGTTGCCACTCCCATCTCGGGACTCGGCCATGGAGCCAGTGTTAAAGTGGTCTCATATGACGCAGCCCCAGCAGCGTGACTGCCGCCGCAGCTGCCATATGCCCCAAAAAAAAAAAAAAGGCAACCCTCTGAAACTGTTTTCAGTGGACGCTAGTCCTGGTTTCTTACATATTAGTCGTTACACTGAGCACATCCTTGCATGAGGCGTGCTCGACCGAATCCAACTCTATACTGAGAAAAGAGATCCTCTGCACAGGGGACAGTTTGCTCTTTTCCCAGTTGACCCAAAGGCCCAACCGGCTGAGGTGTGAAAGCACTAAGTCCCTGTGTGCACACAACTGATCCTGAGACTGAGCTAGTATGAGCCAGTCGTCGAGGTAGATGAGAATGCGAACGCGCTGTTCTCTAAGGGGAACAACGGCTGCCTCCGCAACTTACATGAAGACAGGGTGACAGGGATAGCTCGGAGGGTAGGACCTCGTACTGATATGCTCGTCCTTCAAACGCAAAACGCCGAAATGGTCTGCGGCATGGAAGGATCGACACATGAAAGTACGAGTCCTTCAGGTCAATCGCTGCAAACCAACCTCGGGGACGGACGCACCCGAAGATGCATTTCTGCGTCAACATCTTAAACGGTAACCGCTGCAGGGCCCGGTTAAAGACACGCAGGTCCAATACTTTGTAACCCACCGACTTTCTTGGTACAACGAAGTAGGGGGCTGTAAAACCCCATCTCCATATCGGCTGGAGGGACCGGCTCTATTGCATCTTTCCCCAGTAGGACTGTGATCTCCGCACGCAAGACAGGAGTATCAGCCGCCTTCACTGATGTAAATGGATGCCGCTGAACTTGGGGGGACGAAGGTTCGCAGTAGCCAGCGAGGTGGTTTGGGTAGCCAGGCAACCAGACCACCAACAATTGGACCATGGGACCACCATGTACTGCGCTGAGGAAGCGAGGTGGAACCATGGACCGGAGAGGGGTCTGAGTGTGCAGTGCAACATTTACCTGGTTCCACAGTTTGGCAGAGGGTGCGTGAGTAGGGCCTTTGATGATGCTCTCGAACCGCCCACTGCTGCCTGCTGGCGAGAGAGGAGGGTTAGTGTGGTTCGGTGTTGGTCTGTCTGCAAATCTCCATGCCCTCTTGGGACCCAGCTCCACGGCGCCGCTTGCTTGAGGCTGCTGCGGATGTGGCACGGGAGCGGGGGTGGATGCAGGGGGCCACCCTTGGCGATGAGCAAGCTGCGTCGCTGCGGATGGGTGGAGGCAGCAGAACGTCAGATCGCCTCAGTCTGCTCCTGTCCAGACAAGAACTGCTGGGCCATGTTCTCGACTCGCCATTGTCGCCGAAAAAGCCGGTCTGGGACACAGGCACCTTGAGGAACCGAACTTTGTCGGCATCCCTCATGTCGACCATACACAACCAGAGGTGACGCTCCTAGACCACAAGTGTGGACAATCAACAGCGACCCAGAGAAACCTGCAGGTGACTCTTCGCTCGAGCGCGAGATCAGTTGCGGTTCTGTTACTCTTTTAGACTCCATCGTGAACCATCCTCATGCAGGTCCCTCAGTGCTTTACCGAAGAACCTGCAGTAACGGCTGTAGGATTGACGGCGAGGCACTTCCCCCCAGCCTATTAGCTCGCTGACATACCGACGAGGTACCTACAGGACCCGGGAGGGTAGGCACTTTTGCCCTGCCGGTGGAGGCAAGCATATGACACAACGCATCGCAACCGACTGTCCACCATGGGGGGCCCGTATACCCTTATATAGCTGCACCACCCGTCGAGATTGTGAGGAGGATGGTTAGCCGACTCGTTCCCGGCATAAAAGCGGCATCACAAACCTGTTCGCCCGCAGGCCACCTCTGGGAAAATGGCACTGGAACCGCGCGGACACAACCCAAAGAAACCATCTTCCAACTTGAGGCTCGAACAACTGTGGAGGTCCCCCCGCTTGAGCCCTAAAACCCTCACGGCGGCCCTGGAACGCATATCCGTTATTTCCGGATTCAGCAGTGTCCAGTCCGGAGGCAGCACTCATCCGAATCTTTCCTCTCTAGAAAGCTTCCCTCCGCAGCTCACCCTCAACTTGGTCTGTGCTGATGGCGACATCCGGGGGTGTGGGGGGGGGGGTCTGCGTGGAGGTTAGTGCCAAAGAGCATGCTTGTACTCTCCTTTAGAGGGCCAGCCGTTCAGTGCAGCTCAACTGTTGAGGAATGCAAAGAGAACAATGGTCCCCCGATGTTTGGTTCCCGGAAGGTTTGCCATCACGTTAACCTCAGACCGGCCCTTGTTCCTGCCGTAAGTAGCCCCCCCTGACTGCCGCCATTTACGATACTAGACTTTCGAGGCAACCGAGCTTCGCGCCCCTTGAGGTCACAGAGCTTGGCCCGTGACTCCGAGAAGGATCACTTCCCGCAATGAATCCAACTCATCCACAAACGACAACCTCAGCGTCTAATGCCCAGGATTGTGAGGCAGCGATCGTGACCATCACCGAGACAGGTAATGACCGCATCCAGAAACGCCCTGGTGATACATTGTCTATAGCAAGACCAACATCCTCTTTACAAAGACATAACGTCGAGTTTGCCACACAACGTCGTCTTTAAAAAGACACACCAGAAATTGCTCTTTTAGGGAAAAAGCTATTTTATCGTGCTGAGGCGCACAGGGGAGAAGATCATCTGCAACACAAACAGGGGGTAAAGCAGCCTGATGTGTGCAACCCACTCGCCAACGAACGAATTCAACCACCGCGGAAGCGCATAACTGCACACGAGAGTTTCTCAAAGAGCGCGCTGAACTTGTTTTCTAGTCTTCTTTCACTCTTAGTAGAGTATGTTGTTGATGTTATGATGTTTATGATGGATCGCTCGCTTCCGCGTGGAAAGCGGATATAATGCGCTGCACCTGCTGCTACTTATAACTCACGCTGTCGCATTGCCGCTGGATGCAATAATTGCATGCCAATGTGCATTGGCTCTTTTAGTTTACACTCTAAGTGGATTGGTCTCTCTAAGTGAGATCCCAATTTCGTCGGTCATCTGACTTGACGTCGAGAGTGACCGACTGAAAGGGACGCATTTATCTGAATATATTTTTTACATTATAAATGTTTTTACTGTCAATTTTGATCAATTTAAAGCATCCTTGCAAAATAAAATACTTTATTATATTTCTTTCCAAAAAAAATTTATTGACTCCAACCTTTTTGAATGTCTAGTGTAAATAATGTTACAAAGCTTTTTTATTTCCGATAATACTAGCTTGGATCTCTCTATTCAAAAGATCCTGAAAAAACAATACTCACTGTTTTAAATATTAATATAATAATAATAATTATTATTATATTAGACGTTTTTTTTTTAGCACAATCAGGGGATTGAGAATGAGTTGCTGATCATGTGACACCTGAGACTGGAGTAATGATGCTGAAAATCAGCTTTGACATCACAGGAATAAATTATATTTTAAAATATATTCAAATAGAATAGTTATTTTAAACAGTAAAAATATTTAACAATATTGCTGCTTTTGCTGTATTTCTGATCAAATAAATGCAGGCTTGGTGAGCAGAAGAGAATTATTTAAAAATATATATAAATTTTAAAAATCTTACTGTTCAAAAACTTTTGACTGGTAGTATAAATATGTCATCTCTCTGTATCTCCAATAAATGATCAAAATATATAATGCAATGCAATACAATACAATGATGATTGAGATGATGATGATGATGATGAACAAACAGACGTTCCTCAAAAGCCTGATGATCAGATTTGAGACGCACTGATTTTTCTACAAAATTATGTCTGGATAATCAAGTAAAGTGAAGCTGCTTCAGTCCAGTAAGTGTTCATCTGGAAATATTACTAACAATTTCAAAGTTATTGCATTTACTTTTTGAAAATCAGTAAAGATTTAAATGAAGTGTAAGCTAAATTAAACTAAAAGACCAATTTACTTGCTAAAAAAAAGTAGGAACTATCAATCAGGCGAAAGAAGGCATGGAGTAGATTATGTACAATACGTTTTTCATCTGTTTTTTTTTTTCATGTTGATTATTTAGGCCTTAGAAATTAGCATATCAAATATGATACAGTAGGCCTTAAAAGGTTAATCCAATGATTTATTTTCGGGTTTAGAAACAAAACCAGAGCTGAATGTGAAGTGAATATTTCAGCCTCCTGAGGGGTAGGGAAGGCAATTTGACAGTATTTGGAAGAAGGTCATCGTAATTTGAGGTGCAGTTGGATGATTTTGCTGTGACCTTCAGTGCGGTCTCAGTATCAGGCTAAAAACAGTCGTCTCAAAACAGAGGTGCTCAGTTCATCGACACACACAGCCTACTGAAGGTGAGCTCTGAAGTGCAGCGCTCTGGCAGGACCAGTGCCCTCAAATATTACCAACAGTCTGATTGTTTCGAAAAGTTACAAAACTTAAGGAAACTTATTTAGGAGAATACATTTTTTCCATTAATTAATTTGAACAACAAATTGGTTCTTAAATTATTACCCCAGAATCCTAAATACTGTGTTACATTTTTGCAGAGAGTATTAGGTTATTTATTGCTACTAATCCTAACATTCACATACAATATTTCAGCTCTATCACAGTAAATGTAGAATTCGTAGGTTAAAGAGTATAATTTCAACAGAAACAATATATAAAAAAATATTATAAAAATGTACATTTAAAGATTTAAATTTCAAAAGGAAATTATGGTAGTATGACTGTCTGCTTTGTTAATAATCCCATATTTACTATAAGATATACTTATAATTATTATTATTGTAATTTACAAATAATCCCAATTATCTTGTTTGCAATGACTATCCAGCCTTGTTATTTTCAGTGTTATATGGCATAAGGTAACTACTAAACTAACTAGCCAATGTCATTATCACAAAATCAATACTGTTGAGAAAATTTTTATTATATATAGTATTACAGCCATTTTTGTATATCTAGACCTGAAGCATCCATGTCGTCTGATTCATGGGACAGCATTGTTGCCTACCAATTGTTTTGGTTTTGGTGGGTCAGTTCTGGTGGTCTGTGGATGTCTGCTAAATCAGGGAGTAGGCATGAGATGTGTCTCAGACATGTCTTATCCACTTCAGACAGCTCAGCCAGCCACACATGGCAGGGCAGCGCTCTCCAGTCAGACCTGACAGAGCCTTCTAGTCTAATTAACAATCAAACTCCCACATGCATTGGCATTAACCCTGTTTTCTGTGCTGTGTTTTCTTACCTAAGATATTGGCTTTGTCTCAAAACCTAGTGAGCTGACTGCATGAACAGTTGTAGACAGCGTTAATTAAATTAGAACCTTATAAGTAACTGATTTTGCTCTTCACAGGCACAGCTTCACTGACAGCAAGTCAAGCATTGTGCAGTTTGCACTTGACTAACATTCTATTGCTAGCATGAAACTAAGCTAATGACATTAGCACACTTAAATATTGTGAAAATAATTCGATTTCGTTGTTAGGAAAATCAGCATGGCTGTGATCGGACATAATGGCACAGATAATCACAGCCATGCTGATATTCCATAAGTTTTTTGCTCTGGCCAACAAAAGATTAAATATATATAATTATATTTTAGCTAAAATTCCCTCTTATTAAGTTCTATGCATCTCTTTCTTGATTATCGAACCCTTGAATACAGCGAGAATAAAAGTTACGCCTTCTTTCTTTGCGTGAACATTTGGGCGGCGTTATGCAAATCTTCGTTAGAACGAGCCGTTTTAGGAGGGCGTGGCAGAGTCTTAACTTTGATCAAGAGTATTTCTTTGGTTTTGAGACTTTAGTCTTTTGCAACTTTACAGATCTTCTTTATCACCAAGAGCTTGTAACACTCCAAAAAAAAACAAATTGCAACTTGAAAAATGGTGTGTATTGACGTCTTTCCGCTGTTAACCGCTCCTTTATAATGTTCATTCATGTTTATTTTGTGCTATAACTAGAAAAAGAGAAATAAATGATTGGTTCACGTGCCGCTTGAACTGAGACGCTACAGTGATCTGTCACGGCACATTCAATAGCCACAAAATGGTATTTATTGTTTGAATTTCCTAAAAAATGACCAAATTTGAAACCTGAGACTTTGTTTCTTACCAGAAGTAACCTGCTCTGTCTTGTCTGTCGGCGTGTTGTCAGTGTCCTCTTTGCTCCGCGATGTATTTTTCACTGCGTGAGAAAATGATGTGTGGCGTGAGAGTGGCATGGCTTGTCGGACATAGCAACAGTAACTAAGGGGGCGGGTCTTTGCGAAGGGTTGATTATTTGAGACTCTTCTGTGTGGTTCTTGCTCAAGTCCTGTCACTGCATGGACAGTCTATGCTTCAGAGCATCCAAGAATGATTGGGTTTCACACTAGATCTTTTGCTGCAAAACAAGTCCATTAAATGTTTGTTTTGTTAGCATTAAAGCTGTTTTTACAATCTCGGATTTGAATCCAGGAACCACCAAGTACACTTGAAAATGGCATCTAGGTTATGGTTATGGTCATGGGGACTTGGTTTAGAAATTGCATCACAGCAATCAGATCCAATTAGAGTGCCTTTTCTCAAATCTTGCTGTGCATCCGTGGCAGAAGGACTCAAGTACCACACTGTTTGCTCAATGTTAAATTTTGAGAATAAAACTGAATCTGCAAAAACTTTAGAAAGAAAGGAATTGAACAAATTTACCTCACTACAGTAATAAAATAATGGATTTAAATGGATTTAAGGGAATACAGAAAAAGAAGAGCAATGAAAGAACAAGAATGAGATTTTTATTTTTTGTAAAATAATCGGTTTGAACTATTTGCAAATAGTAACTGCAGACACTCTTATTTGAATGTCTAATATGTCAAAAACACAAAATGGCAAAATGTTTGTTGTCTTGTCACATTCTGTCATAAATTATATTCATTGAGTAAATGATTTAGCCTATATTTGACAAACAAATGTCAAAATAGTTTGCATCCCTATATTACAGTTTAACATTTCTATAGTTAAACAGTTGTCAAATATTAATTGTTTAGCTACTTTTGTCGTACTACTTATACTCTGTTACTGTTAAAACTGAAGCATTGCGCTGACTTCTATGAACAGTAAACCCACCATTATTTGATTGGCCATCTCAAATAGTTTGACATTGACAAGTGAACAACCAAAAAATCTAACTTTTTGCCATCCTAACAACAAACAGAGCAGCATCAAGAATATAAAATATTGTGAGGGCCAATTGGCCATTTCTAATTATTTAGGGAAATAATGTCTAATGTCTAAAGATATACTTTAAATGAAATCAAAGAATGTGTGGTGTGAACAGGTGTGATGTTATTTTTAATAAAATCAGGCCAAAACGAAGTTTGTTTGGAGCTCGCTTTAGGAGTTAAAAGCATCTTGCCAAAGCAAAATGTTTGGAAAAGTTTGCTCCTTGCTGGTCAACACCTTTGAACCCCATTGGTCTGTTGTGATGATGCAAAAGGTAGGTGTGGCTCTGGGGCTCCGCCCTCTTTAACGTGGAAATCTTCTCTGATTAATTTCCTCTGTTCAGTTTGTTGAGGTCAGATGTTCATAAACACATGAACTCACTGGACACCCGCTTTATAGTAGAAACAATGGGAAATTAGTATATTGGAGCCTTGAAGTGGTTATGGCCATGATGCAAAGGTGGTTCAGAGTCAAACAAGTGGTTGGGTGTGGAATGAAACTTTGTTTTGGACAATGCAATTGAACCAAGATGTATCTATTTAGCTGCAAAATGTGTTTGTCGTTCACAGAGAGTGACCATATGAATTGCAGTCCCAGCAGAACAAGCCCCTCCATGGAGAAGGACAAGAACAACAATGATGAATATGACAACTACGATGAACTGGTGGCCAAATCTCTGCTTAACCTGGGCAAGATTGCAGAGGACGCTGCTTACCTGGCCATGACGGAGTCCGAGATGAACAGCAACTCCTCAAACAGCGCAGAAGAAGAGGAGGAGGAAGAAGAAGATGAAGAGGATGAAGAAGATGAGAATGAGGAGGGCTCAAGGAAAGGTGAGCTGAGTCTAGACATCAACAGTGATGTGGTAAGGGAGACTGTGGACTCTCTAAAGCTCCTGGCACAGGGTCATGGAGTCACGCTCTCAGAAAACCTCCACGAAAAGCCTTTTCAGGACGATGGGAGCGAAAACACAGACTGTGGAAACATCCACGGAAATGGATCCACAGGTAATGGACTCAGTGGTAACTGTGGTAAACCCTCCAGTAATGGCCAGATGGCAGAGAAGAGCGACGAGGAAGTTTGTCTGAGTAGTTTGGAGTGTCTTCGCAACCAGTGCTTTGACTTGGCACGCAAGCTAAGTGAGACCAAGCCAACCGAGCGGTTCCACAATAACCAGCAGGTAGGGATTTGTTTTGAGTTTTTTTCTTTTCTTGACCGATAGCCAATGCACGTTAACCCAGCTAAAAAGGAATGTTGTTTGAGCTTTGGTGAATGTTATGGCAAGGTTCTCACAAAGTTATGAACATACGTTCTGTCAATAACATTAATATAACGTTCATTCAAAGTTATCTGGTCTTTCATAAAGTTCCAACAATGTTCTTTATGTATCATTCAAGCGACATTTTTTTTCGGAAACGTTTTTATTTAGATGTTCTAACTACAAAGTACTTTACCATGCTCAGAGAACATTCAAAAGTAATGTTCCCATAATGTTTGCAAAATGTTAAAATTAAACTGTTTTTTAAACATTTACAACAACAACAACAAAAATGTTCAGAGAACTAAATGCAAACGTCATCAAAACATTCTCAGAGCATTTTTTGTTAGTTGGGAACTGCCAATTAACTGACAAGAACGTTAAATCAGAATTAAATTAGAGAATGAACGATTTTCTGTGACCCATTATAAATACCATTAAATGTTTTTTTTTTCTTCATATTAAATAGTTTATTTTTACTTGTGCAAATAGTATCATTAACAGAAAATGAGGATGCACACATGGTCACGTCATCACGCAACCGCAGCGCTGAAGCACCAAAGCGTGAATCCTTATAAGGGAAAACAAGATTCCTAACACTGTGTCTACACCGGACGCGATTGGCACGGCACGGCTGTTGAATTACTGAAATAAATGAACTTTTCCACGACATTCTAATTTATTGAGATGCACCTGTATATAGATCAGTCTATAGAACTCATTATAATCAGTGATGCTGTCTACACTGGATGCGGCGCGGTGTGACGCGACAAATCCCCGACAGTAAACTGCTGCCGCGTTCTGTTTATGACGTGCTGACACAAATTTCAAATGATTTTCAACGTTCGCTTTGTCGTGTCCAGTGTAGACAGACTTTAGCTGATGTGGCGCGGCGCGACACGACAACTGTTTGCTTCAGTTGGAACCTGGTTATGGTTGCCTGTTACATTATAGTACATACAATTTCACTTGTACAGAGTAAGGAGAGATGACTGAGGGCGATGGCGAATGATTTGCAGATCCTCATTAACCATTCTACAAACATAAATCTTGTAAATGTCCCTGGTAATACTATGCCACTCCATAGTATAAACAGAGTACGTGCGATCACGATCTCGAAAAGTGAAAGTGAATCTAAAAGCGATCATGCATTCAAAAGCACGATACCAGTTTCAATGCCAGGTATAATAGCGCCTCCCTGATGCCCAAATATATATATGTAGTATAATTACCCAATTATATAACTGCGAGGAAAAATATTGAAATGTATATTTGTGCTATGTGCTATGTATTTGTGCCATACCAAGTGTGCTATGTGCATTGGAATAATGCCTAGGAGTGAATCCCCTAAATTATCATTCCATGACTGCAAAACTATGATGATTGTCACACTGGTAACCAGAGAAATGTTTAGGCGTCTGATTGCTGTTTAGTATCTGCTTTTTTACCAGAATAATATTAGCAACCAAAGAATTGTTACGTCCAACAATTTTAACGAAACCACCATTGACAGAGCGTGTTGTGTTTTGTTTATGTTCACTCTTGTAATGTTGCCATGTTCACTTACTATGAGTGTCTTTGGGCTTGCTGTTCGTACTCTTCTCTTAAAGTGAGCCACTGTATGGCGTTTTTAATGTGGGCAGTTGCAGCTTGTGATATTTTCATTCTATGTCATGCATTTAAAATTTTTAGGGTTTATTTTAGGCTTGTTTTTGTTTGTGTTTTTCCTTGCAGCATCTGGCAACACAGTGGAAAGAGACAGACCAAAATGTGCAAATGAGTAAAGATTGTAGTTCTTAAATAGTGAATGTGGTTGTCAGTCCTGTAAATTGCAGTCCTGTTTAAATTTAAATAAAGGCCATATACATACTGTAAAGTTTCAGGAGTGACAGCCACATTTAAATACAGGAGTGAGTACCCTAAATTATAATTTCTTGTGTGTACAGAACAGAGCTCACTCTCAAAATTGTGATGACTAAAATTGCTATTAAACCGCAGAGTACTTTCATTCAGTGTTGCCATGTACACTTATTATAAGTGTATTTGGGCATGGCTCATAAAGTGATCTAGTCTATGGATTTATTAAACTGGGCAGGTGTGGATTGCACTTTTCTGCTCTTATTTCCAATATAAAGCATGTACATTTATTTAGGTTTATTATGGGTCTGTTCTTATTTTGTAAGAAGATCTGGCAACACTAATGAGTCGAGGCTCATACCTCTTTCTCTGTTATTTTGTTTGCTATGTGCAGAACAGAGACACATCTCTGATGCATGTTTAAATACATCATTAACAACTAGTTGATCAGTTCGATTCTGTACAAATTGTGACTGAATTTTTGATAGTCAGCGGCAGCCCAAATACTTAATTTTCAGGAGTTATACTGCTTTCCATTTACCTCGCGACTTTTTTCGAGACGAGTTAGGAAAGGACGTCACACAAGAGCTTGACATTGCACCATTCCTATACACAATGTCACACAGATGGAACGAGTCCAATAATAGCCAATACAAAGACTTGCTTTATGACGAAACCCCGATAAAAAGCAGTATTTTGCACAGACGTATTGAAATATCATGTTATCACAAATAGTGGTTGGATAGTACTATGTTGGGTTTATTGAGACAAACAGAAGTGCTAATAAACAATATAATCTGTGGTTCATTCATGCTTGATGTGTGACGGCCGTCCTAGTTGATTCTGAAGGAGTCAGGCGTTTTTGCCAGTTCATCCTGAGTTTCTGCACTTGAGAGATGTTCCAGTTTCACTGTTTCCACTGCGCCGCAACTACTGAGTTTGACGTTCATGACTTTCGAGCCTTACAAATGAGAAATGACCACACAAGTTCGGATTGTAGAATAGAATCTGATTGCCACTTGATTACAGCACTAAAAATTTAATTGACAACCAAATTTAGCTGCAGTGTTTAAGTGGCCTATAGTTACTTTTTAACTGTTTACAGATAGCACGTAGTAGAAATCTTACGTCGGTTAATGGATATTATCATGTTTAATTATATGATCCTAACCAGGAGGCTCATCAGCTTATCAAAGAGAGCACCCCAACAGCGATGCCTCAGCCCATCAGAGTCTGAGTCCCTCGAGCGGAATTACTCTGTTTTTTTTTTTTTAACTATGCGTCTCAAACTGATGAAAGCCTGGAGGCAGACCAGAAATCTCAGCCCTCACTGCCCTCCAAGACTTTCTCCAGCTGCCGCCGCAGAGCACAAAGCCCTTCCAGGACTAGTGATGAAGAACCACCTCACCCCTGCACGTCTGGACCGCCCCTCAGAGGATGCTTTTCTGACTGACCAAGCGAACCTGCTCACTAGCCACCTGAAAGAGAAGGCATATAGCGCTTGACGAAACAGAGAGGCACCAAGAGACTTGCTTGCCGCAAAAAAATGGCCCTTGCGAAGCAGTCAGCGAGCAGACAGACTAGAAATTTGCCCCGATGCCATCATGTTTGCCCGCGCCCAAGCGTATGCCCAGAGGATGCCGGAATGCTCGCCGTCCAATACACACAAACCCCAAAAAAACCACGATGCCGCTCTAAAGAAGCCCCTACTACCTTAAAGGTAATCTTATAATGATATAACACAAACCATCACTTGAAATATTTGTCGTACGAGACAGTTTGCGAGGACAAACCTAGCCTCAGTATTCTAGCTTCATAAGGCCACAAATGTTATAGCTCCGTATTTCTCCAAATTTGGACAATATTCAACATATATCTATATTTTTGCATTTGCTCTCAAAAAAAAAAAATTTGACTAAATTTATATTACATGTCTTTAACCACAATGTACTTACATTTAAATTTAACATTTGATACAATGCACTTATTGTGTAAATACACGTTTTTACATTGTACTTAAATTTGAAAATACCATCTTGTAATTACATCTATAATTAATTCTTAAGTCAATATAATTACATGTGAGCTTACTTCTACCCCTTAAACCTAACCATACCACCAAACATGTCCCAAACCTTACCCGTATCCCACCTCAATAGCAGCAAAAGTGTTTTGAAATTCAACATGAACAAAATAGGTACACTTACCTAACAATTCATTGCTTTATTATTAACTACATAATATTTAAAGACACCTAATATTAGTTTGCATTTACACTCCAAGACTTGCACAGACATATAATATCAGACACAGTATCAGAATAGTTTGTCCTGTCCATTGCCATTGGTTATTGCTGTCAATCATCACATTTTCGGATTCAGTCTCGCATTTAAATACAAAAAATCTTTGTGTAGCTAGTATGAGAAATACAACTTTTACATTAATTATCAAAGAGTTATAAACAGAATGCTCCCTTTATAATCATTGAAGCTGTCAGTCGTGTCAGTGTGAGTTCACTTAGCACTGCACTCTTGCCAAAACAACCTTTAAAAAGCAATGTTGTCTATATTGCACAATGAATCTCTTATTTACATCATGTTTATACCACATGCTACCAGTTTCCACTTGCATTATCCCTCTTGTTTTCTGGTCCTCTCCACTGCACTGTCCCATATACACCCCAAATGACCATAAATAAAATAAGTAACGCATGTCCAAATGAGATTCAAGAGATACAGAGAATGCTAAAATCTTCAGTTTATAACAACCTACATTTCAGACTGTTGTTCACACAAGTTATCTTATGGCTTCAGAAGACATTGAATATGTTTTTCATTTTTGGGTGATCTACTCCTTCAGTAATAAAATTATATCATCATTATATCATCATATACCATCCAGTTAGGCACATCAACCATCACTCCTTCAAAAACAGCCCGAAACCTCGGAGTTATGATTGATGATAAGCTGAATTTCTCAGAACACATTGCTAAAACTGTCCGGTCCTGCAGATTTGCTTTATTTAACATCAAGAAGATCAGGCCCTTTCTTTTGGAACATGCTTCACAACTCCTTGTTCAAGCTCTTGTTCTGTCCAGACTGGACTATTGCAATGCTCTCTTGGCAGGTCTTCCAGCCAGTTCTATCAAACCTTTACAATTAATACAGAATGCGGCAGCAAGATTAATTTTTAATGAGCCAAAAATAATGCACGTCACACCTCTGTTTATCAATTTGCACTGGCTACCAATGGCCGCTCGCATAAACTTCAAGGTAATGATGTTTGCCTACAAAACCACCACTGGCTCTGCACCCGTTTACCTAAATTCATTACTTCAGACTTATATGCCCTCTAGAAGCTTGCGTTCTGCAAGGGAACGGCATATTATTGTGCCATCCCAAAGAAGCACAAAATCACTTTTACAGACTTTTAAATGTTCCCTCCTGGTGGATTGACCTGCCCAACTCAATCCAAGCAGCTGAGTCCTTAGCCATCTTCAAGAATCGGCTAAAAACACTTATCTTCCATCTTTATTTGACCCTCTAACTCTAGCACTCTCTATTCTAATTTTATTCTTTAAAAAAAAGAAAAAAAACGTGCCCCTTTTAGACTTGCACTCTATTCATTTGCTGCTTGTTTTCTTAAAAAAAAAAAAAAAAAACTAAACTTGCTTTCTAATCTTTTTGTATTCTATCTGTTTTCTTTTCATTTATTATACAATTAACAAAAGCAAAAAAGACCTCTTACACTAGCTTGCTCTATTCGTTTTCTATTCTATCTGTTTTCTTTTTATTTATTATATTATTTAAAAAATACCTTGCTATGTGTACTGCATTAAGCTATCTGAGACTGGTTATAGCACTTGTATATCATTGCTCTTTTGTTGATTTTGATTGCTTCCATTGTCCTCATTTGTAATTCGCTTTGGATAAAAGCATCTGCTAAATGACTAAATGTAATGTAATATCACCCTACTCCTTTAACATTCCTAGAGTAGATAGGTCAGTTTGAGTGGAAAGGTTCAGTGCTCTTCTGTGTTCCTTTGCTCTGAGAGGGGTCCCGTTCTGACCCCTGGGACAAGCTATTTCAAACATCTCCATGCCTGCAGTGCAAACAGCAGTGGCTTAATTTTGTTCAAACAGGCCAGCATGGCCACATCACAGACTAAGCTTGTCAGACATAAGTAATGGCGATCTGCATGGCTGGGAGAACAGCAAATCTTATCCCAGGGACACAGTCTGTGCTCACGCTGCCTCTTTATAAACCCAGAAAGGAGCTTAGCTTGGAAATATAGCTGTGGCGCTGGAGAAACATACTGGGAAATGAATCAGTGGTGCATATTCAGAGGTTTTAGTGAGATTCCTGGTTTATTTCTTTTTCTCCTGGGACAGAGGAGCTAGACTGACAGATTATTTTATCCCCAAAACGGTGAAAATGGTACTCTGACTTGTTACTCTTACAAGCATAAAAGATCAGTTTTCAAAGAGAATAATTCATAAACATAAAGCAGACATTTGAAAATGGTTAGTTCAGTGTTAATTTAGAATCACTGAGATACTATTATAGTTTTTATTAATATTTAGAATCAGTTTTTATGTTTTCCATTTAAATTTTTTAGTTTTAGTTTATTATAACTATACTAATTATAACAATACTGATTCAAAATGATGACAGTGATGGTCACTATATGTAGTTCCCTTTCGAACAGTTGCATTAATCACACTATGGGGAAACTCCTGTTTACTCTGATACTGAAGCCTGATTTGATCACGTTCATGTAGCTGCACGAACCAATGGCGTTTCAATTCGCTAAAAGGGGTGGAGCTGACTGCTATATAAGTCAGCTCTAATTGCCATTTTGTCAATATGTTCTCCTTTAGTGATGAAGATCATCTCCTCGCTGACTCTGCAAGCAAGAAGCTGAAGAGAAGAGAGGACATAAGCTCATCGCCGTGAGAAGAAGCCACCGGCAGCGGAAGAAGCTTGCCGCCTTCCCCTGTGACCATCCGGCTTTTAAAAAGAGCATATTTTCTGAGCAAATTTCCACTGTGGCGTTTTTGCAAATGTCACGCCACGAGTGTGGCTCCAAGGGGTTCCCTGCACGATGCAGATGGGCATGGTGAGTGCGTCGTCTGTCTGGGCAGCGCCCACGCAGAGGCTGCGATCACCGAGGTGGAATGTTCTCACTGCGAGAACATAAGTCTCGCCCTTCTCTGCTCGCGGATCGCTTTCTTCCATGAAGGCGGTCCTCCCCGGCTTGCTCTCCCACTTCCCCCCTTACATTGGAGGAAGAAACAACAGAGTAGCCAGGCTCAAACCCTGGGCTCGAGTGAAACCACGCCGGCTCAGGTCCTGCATGCTTCAATCTCCCCTCAATGCCTTGATTCACCAGTGTTCTTCACACGTGAGGATCAGCGCCCCCTTGTCAGCTGCAAGTGGCTTGATTTCCTTCAGTGGATAGGAGGAGGAAGCTGTCATGGATGACTCTATGTTGTTGATGGCTTCAGATGCAGAAGAGTGGGCGTGTTCTGGCGAAGACTTCCTCTGATGCAAACAACAAGCCCCAGCATGGACCGCGAGCTGATCCACGTTCTAACCAAGGCTGTGGAGGATCTCGGCTTGGCTTGGTCAGCTCCAGAAGAGCCGTCCACGGCCTCCTTGATGAGTGGTTCCTGAAAGGGCGCCGTCAACAATCCTCCCGCCAGCGGCCTGCCCCATTCCTTCTGGCAGTTCACGAGGAACTCACCGGGATGTGATATGCCCCCTACTCGGTGCATGTTAATCCCTCCACTTCTGCCACTCTCAGCATTGTTGACGGCGCTGAAGAACGAGGTTACAGCAAGCTCCCCCCTCTGGAAGCTGAACATATGTGCCTTCCATCGGCCCTGGGATTAAAAGCCTATGCACCGCACCCATCTAAGCCCTGCAGGACCACGTCAGTCCTAGCGAACAGGGCTTATTCAGTGGCTGCCTCAGCACTTAATGGACGAGTCCGGCCAGAGTTCTTCAAAGAGCTGCGCAAAGCAACTGACTTGGCTCTGAGCGCTACTAAGGCCACTGCGCAGGCGATTAGCAAGGCCATGGCCAACTTGGTGGTGCTGGAGCGCCACCTTTGGCTGATTCTAACCGAGATCAGGGATCAGAATCAGAATCAGAATCAGAATGAGTTTTATTGCCAGGTATGTTTACACATACGAGGAATTTGTTTTCATGACAGAAGCTCCACAGTGTAACAGAATGACAGTGACAGAACAAAAAAAACACAGACAATAAAAAATAGAAAAATAGAACAAGTAAATAAGGAATAAAAATATACAAATCGACAATTGTATGTACAGGTATATAACAATAGACAGTTGTATGTACAGGTATATTATGTGCAAATTGAAATGTAGACTGAGTGTGTGTGTTAGATAAATAAGTATATAAATGTATAATAGTGTTGTGTGTTCAACGTTTATTGTCAAGTGTTCATGAGATGAATTGAGCTGAGGGAAGAAACTGTTCCTATGTCTGGCCGTTCTGGTGCTCAGAGCTATGTAGCGTCGACCAGATGGCAACAGTACAAAGAGGGAGTGTGCTGGATGTGAGGGGTCCAGAGTGATTCTGCCAGCCCTTTTGCTCACTCTGGACAACATACAGTTCTTGGAGAGAAGGCAGGTTGTACCAATGATTCGCTCAGCAGTCCGGACTACCCTCTGAAGTCTTCTGAGGTCAGATTTGGTAGCTGAGCTGAACCAGACAGTTATTGAAGTGCAGAGGACAGATTCAATAATGGCGGAGTTGAACTGTTTCAGCAGCTCCTGTAGCAGGTTGAACTTCCTCAGCTGGCAAAAGAAGTACAACCTCTGCTGGGCCTTTTAACAATGGACTCAATGTGAGTGTCCCACTCAGGTCCTGAGAGATTGTGGTGCCCAAGAACCTGAATGACTCCACTGCAGTCACAGTGCTGTCCATGATGGTGAGTGGGGGGAGTGCAGAGGGGTTTCTCCTGAAGTCCACGGTCATCTCCACAGTTTTTAGCGTGTTGAGCGTCAGGTTGTTGAGGAGACTGCACCAGACAGACAGCTGCCCCTTCGGGGGGGGAACCCCCTCCTGTCTGTAAGCAGACGCGTCACCGTCCTGAATGAGGCCGATGAATGTGGTGTCGTCTGCAAACTTCATGAGCTTAACAGGGGTCCTTTGAAGTGCAGTCATTTGTGTACAGGGAGAAGAGCAGTGGAGAGAGAACAAAACCCTGAGGAGCACCAGTGCTGATCATACGGGTGCTGGATGAGAATTTTCCCAACCTCACTAGCTGCTGCCTGTCTGTGAGGAAGCTGTTGATCCACTGACAGACGGAGGTGGGCACAGAGGTTGCTGACAAGGATGCTGACAAGGTTGCCTTCCTAGACTTGCCAGTCTCTCCCAAAGGACTGTTTGGCCCTGCCGTGGAAGGGTTTGCCGACTGGTTTACAGTGGCACAGAAGTCATCGCAGGCAATGCTTCACTTCCTGCCAAAGTGCTCCAGTGCGGCGGCTGTTACAAGTTGCTCAGCAGCCTGTCAAACCGGTGCCACCTCAGCCCCAACCTAAGCCTGAGCCTGGGCTTCAGCAGCGCCCCAGGACAGCAAAACGCTACTTGTTTACTAGGTGTCAGGTTCCCCGCCCCAGAGTGATTTTGGACCCTGAGCCTCAGAAGCAATCCTGTTACAAATGCAGGGAGAGGGAAGAGGGAGGGGGGGGGGGGGGGTTTTTTTTTTTTTTTTTTTTTTTTTTTTTTTTTTTTTTTCCCAAAGGGGTTTTTTTCCCCCTCCGCTGGGGCCAGAACTCCCTCGAAGAAGTCTTGTACCCGCTCTCCATCCCTCCACTCAACACAGAGCGATGGAAGCTCTATTCAAGTTGGGCTCGTCCTCCCCATTCAGCACCTGCCCAAACAAACTACCGCTGTGATAGCAGACCCACATACTCAAAAGTGCATTTCTCCTCTCCTCATTACCACAAATGACAGTTCCCTGCCCCCGTGTGGTGAACTGCCCTCGACAAACTCAGACCACTTGCCATTTGGCTTCAGGTTTGGAAAGCTTGTGTCAAGTTGGGTTCTAAACATTATAGAACGAGGTTACCCGCCTCAGTTTGCTCACAGGCTGCCTTGCTTCAGAGGTATTATTCAAACTTTGGTACGGGACAACGATACTCACATTCTCCGGTCTGAAGTGCAAACACTGCTTGCAAATGGAGCCATAGAAGCAGTTGCTCTAGCGAGCAGCAAGTCTGGCTTTTTCAGCCGCTACTTCCTTGATCCCAACAGGGAGCACAGGGCAAACTCCTCTCACTAAGAGCAGTTCATGTGCTGGACAGACTGAACCAGGGAGCAGACATGATGTCCAGGGGAAATTTAGCTCCAGGAGAATGGAGACTACATCCCCAAATGGTTCAAATGATCTGGTCTGGTCTTTGTGAGGGCAGAGGTGGACCTCTTTGCCTCAGAAGACATTTTTTAGAGCTCCGTCTCCAAGAAGCCTCTATGCTCTTAAATGGTCTGTCTTTTCTTACTGGTGTGCAGCACGGAATGAGGACTCGTTCTCTAGTGACGTGTCCTACGTGCTAACTTTTATGCAAGAGCTGTTGGACAAAGTGTATGTTGTGCGCTCTGGCCCATTTCGGCACTCAGAGCAGCTCTTTGTATGCTTCGGAGGCTGCTCTAAAGGGCTGCTGGTCACAAAGCAGAGACTAACTCGCTGGATAGTGGCTGCTATAGCCCTGGCTTATGCATCAGCGGGAGTGAGAGCCCACTCCACCAGAGGGATGGCCTCCTCCTGGGCTTGGTCCAGCAGAATTTGTATTGGTGATATATGTGCGGCCATCTACATTCACCAGTTTTTATAACTTGGATGTCCTTGCCCTGCAGGCATGGATTTTGTCCGCTTAATCTACCTAACCCCCTTTTGTAAGTGGGGAAGGTTATGTTATGTAGTCCTCGGTCGGGTCTCATTATTAGCTCATACTTAGAGGAGAGCCCTAAGTATGGGTGTTCTGGGGCTGGGCTTGCAGAGCGGCTTCATTCTGCACTTGCTTATAGCGATTGGATGTGTTCCCCATAGCGTGATTAACGCAACGGGAGAGACCGTTCGAAAGGGAACACTCCAGTTACTTAGGTAGCTTTGGTTCCTTGAGATAAGGGAAGGAGTGTTGTGTAGGCTGTCGCGCTATGAGGTGGTTCCCCATAGCGTGATTAGCGCAACGCTCATTCTCTTATCTCAGGAAACCGAGGTTACATAAGTAACCTGTAGATCAAGACCAGGCAAAGACTTTGAAGGGTTGAAACCAAAAGGCCAGACCAAGGCAGGTTAAGACTGAGTCAAAACCAAGACTAGAACAGCACTTCTCAAATTAAGCTGAAAGATCCATATTTACTGCCTGAAAAATGTCTTGATAAAATAATAAAACATCATTGCAGAGGTAAATTTTATGTGTAGGAACTTTCCTTTGGTTTCTATAAGCAAACAAATAAAAACATTAGGAAGCTGAAATTAACTTGATCTTTATTCAACAAAATATACAATTTTAAATATATAAATATGATTAAAAAAATTATACATTTAGACATGAAACAAAATTAGGTGGTCACAGAATAATTTATTCAACAGAATTGCTCAAAGCAGCTTTTGGTGACATATATGACATAATCCCCTGTTAAAGGTACAGTATGTAACATTGAGAGCTAGCATTTGAAATAGGTACTGCAGTTCAAATCCAAAATATTGGAGAGAGTTGTTTTTCCTAGAACATTTTCAATGGATTCCAGGGCTTTTTATGTCAGGTAGAATCTGCAGACCCTGACCCAGTTCATTTGCTGGCCTCCATGGCTGCAATATGCTGTTTTCTTCACAACTGGCAACCCGGGGTGTTGAAATACTATTGGGTAAAATGGCAGTGGGCGAAATCACACAGACCAAAACAAAAACAGACATTCCGACGCGGAACACAAATTTCAAAGTAAAATAACTGGATGTGGCATTGATTCTCAGAGAAACAAGTCGGTGAACTTAGCATGTTTCCTAAATATATGCAAACATATTATGGTATTTTTATGCCTTAGTACAGTCAAAAAATTAAATACAGCACCTTTTTTCTGACCAGCAAAAACAGTAACCAAATTAAATAAATTACGTATTGCATATGAAGCAGGAAGTTTTACATCCAATCACAGTAATGATGTTAACAAACAAGTCAGACAATGCACCAGCAATTAAGTGCCCGGCAGTTAAGGTCTTGACTAGTCTTGAAAAAGGAATCCAAAGTCCTCTTATTCTGAGAAAGAGTACAAATGCAGTTGATACCAAGACCTTCAAAAAATGGTCTCGAGACCAAGACCGGTAAATGATGTCAGAAGTGCCATTTTTAGGTGAACTATCCCTTTTAAAGGGTCCTATTATGATCTTTTACAAAGTCTTGATTTTGTTTGGGGGTGTACTAGAACATGCTCTCATACTAGATTGTTCGAAAAACATGTAATTTTTCACATATTTTACATTATTACAACACCTCTCTCCCCAGTCTGGCATGAACAGCTTGAATCGTTCCTGAATCAAATGAAGGCCCACCTTCTGAAATACGATATGTGCTGTGATTGGTTGGCTGGGCCAGTGTGTATTGTGATTGGCAGCACTCGGTGCCTGGTCAGGAAATGTCATGCCCCCCTTACCATAGCCGCCTGCGAGCTTCAGAGTAAATACTGCGTCAAAATCAAATAAATTTGAGCGCGTTTTAAACCCGGATGATTGTAACCACTCTAAGTTCGTCTGGCTTGGGAAAGCTAGCGTGTCTCTGACATAGTGATAACACTCGTTGCCTTCTCTAGTGCAGTTCAACCAGGTCTCGTCCCATTCGTCGATATTTGTGATATCACAAATCCCGGAAAATATGCGTTGTAGTCCAAACGAGTCGTTCGTTGTAATTTTTGAAAAGTGATTTCTGTTAAATAAAATATCTCCTTTTGAATTGGACTTTGAGCTTTGTAACTTTGCAGATCTTTTTAATGCTCAAACAGCAACATTACAGACTAACTAAAGTTGAAAAAATTGAAAACGCATAATAGGACCCCTTTAAAAAAAACCATGAGAATTTTCATCCGCTGTTCTCAAGATGAGGAAGGGCTGACAGAACACATGAAAGGATGTTTGGCCAGCATGCATGGCGGACACTATCTCTCTAATGGCAGAATAATGAGGGACGCTCAGCCATTACACCGCGATAACATCTTGCCGCGGCAGAGATAGCGGCAGACGCTGCCTAACCAGGGGGCATTATGATTTATAAAAAGTGTGGAGGCCTGACAGTTATGGAAGGAGCTCTTCCTTAAAGAAGGCACGAGGCGGAGATGGAAATTGAACAGTATCAGTATGACCGATAACAAACGACAGGACCACTGACTGCACATTAATTATCCACAGACGCTATGGTAATGGGGGCCATTTGCTATGCAAAGCATGGCTTGTCCGGAGCCACAATCAATATCCAGCACTTTCTAATATGTATTCTACCTCGGCTCAGCTGTGCTCTCTCCCTCTCGTTTGTTTTCTCTCTTTTTGAAATGGCTGCAAAATAAAATTGACATTTTACATAATTATGTGTTAATATATATTTTTTTCATGCTTTAAAGTACACTTATTTTGATGTGTTGACTAACATAGTAAGGCACTGTAAAGTATCTACAGCTGCGGCAGTCAGTGAACAATTCTCTGCAATGTTTAGGTTGCTTCCGAAATCGCATACTCTCTGATTAGGTACTTCATTTGAAGAGGTAATTGCTTTGTGATCGTTACAAAAAAAGTATGATCTATATATGCGTCGCTTTACTGACATTCATAAATCCTGTCCCATGACCTTATGGATTTTTAAAGTGTCCAGTGGATGTGCACTTCAGTATTTTGCTGCATGAGGGGTTTTGTATACAGTTTTAAGCACAAAAATGTGAGTAGCTCTGCATTCTATTTTCAATCTCACCAAAAATGAGCCCACATCTTTTCGTGTGATCTCATGCTATTCCTGTCTGTTTTGAGCTTACTTTGAGACAGGAGGCAACATGATGCCCGATACCAGGTTACTCCATCCTTAAAATTTTAATCAGTGGTAACAGTAGCATACTCACTCGCTCGCTCGCTCACTCACTCTCTCTCTCTGTTTGAAACATAGCCAATCTGGAAGAGATGCCCTCTGCAGTGAATATACAGATCCAGGTTCAGGACAGCCATTGCCTGTACAAACTACACTAACACTAACAAGGACAAAAGGTCACAACTACACTACCATTCAAATTGCAATTCAAAATAACTGTTTCCTAATGTAATATATTTTAAAATGTAATTGATTGCTGTGATCGCAGCTGAATTTTCAGCATCATTACACAAGTCTTCAGTGTCACATGATCCTTCAGAAATCATTCTAATATGCTGATCTGCTGCTCAAGAAACATTAACATTCATTTGAACTATACATTTATTTTAACATTATGAATGTCTTTACTGTCACTTTTGATCATTTTAATGCCATCCTTGATCAATAAAAGAATTTTTAAAAAATGGTATAGTTTTTTTTTAATAATACCGCCAAGTTTTGAACGGTAGTGTATATTCATAAAGTTTGTAACACAGATTAAACTGATAACAATTATTCTGTGGTGAAGTAAATACTATGGAAAAAACAAATGTAATTTTTACATTCAATAAGTTAGTTCAGGCAAAGTTTTTTAAAAGTAAATTCTATGTTAGTAATCAATTCAATTTAGTAGGCATTAAAGTTTGAACTTACATGTATATTTTACTGGAATTGTTTGTTACATCTGCAATGATTCTTTGAGTAAATATTAAAGTATCAAAGTATCAAATGCCCTGGGAATACCAGGATCAAATCATTTCTAGGTTCATGGAATTAGATCTTGAGGCACATGGAAAAAACCGAGGAAACAATCCTCAAATATATTCTGATCAAAAATTTAACGTGCTTAGTATTTTTGGAAGGTCAAAAATAAATACTGTACATTGGCACTGATAAAATAATTCGTTTTTTTTTTTTTTCTTTTTTTTTTGCTGGTCTGTCATTCTATATCAGTGATTCAGTTTATTAGTCCGTCAGTGCTGCCTTTCGGTCAGTTTTATTGTGTAGTGGGCAGTTCTTGGACAGAATAAGCTGCAATGAGGACCAAACTTTATTAGATCACTTGCATATTTATCTATAAACAAATGAATCAGTGATTAATCCTATGTGGGTGTTTGTGTGTGTGTTCAGATTCCTCACGGTCAGGGAAAAAAGAGAGTCGGTGTCCAGCGCCTGGTTGTGACGGCACAGGTCATGTGACGGGTTTGTACCCGCATCATCGCAGCCTGTCTGGATGTCCTCATAAAGACAGAGTCCCACCAGAAAAGACAGAATATATAAAAAACAAACACAACCATTCTAAACTCAGTGCAAGTGCTTGCATCGTCCTTTAAACATTTGATATTTTTCAAGCTGGCATTTATGAAAAGAGGTCGTAATCAGGTTGACCGTGTGTCTGTATGTGTTTGTGTGACAGCATTAGTTCATCTGCATGCGTTCCTCCTCACCAACAAACACACACACACACACACACACACACACACACACACAGGTTTGTTTTTGTGAAAAGTGGGGACTCTCCATAGGCGTAATGGTTTTTATACTGTACAAACTGTATGTGCTGTTGCCCTACACCAACCCTACCCCTAAACCTACCCTCACAGGAAACTTTCTGCATTTTCAGATTTTCAATACACTCCATTCTGTGTGATTTATAAGCGTTTTGAAAAGTGGGACATGGGGTAATGTCCTGAAAAGTCACCTTTCTCCTTGTAATACCTATGTCATACATTTGTCATTATACAAATGTATGTCCTCATTTGTCACAAAAACGCGAGCACACACACACATAAACATCTGCTCATTCCTATGCTATACCTTTTCAGCTCTATAACTTTACATTTCGTACTTTAAGAAAGTGTTGCTGAAAAGGGTACATACTTTTTTTATTTATTTTTATTTTTATTTTAACCAATGCCATATAGCAGTGATATTTCAAAAAATAGCTTACTTCCACATTCAAAATACTACCAAAAAAATAATTTATTTTTACACCGGATGGGGAATGGGGCTGTTGGGACAGTATCACCCCTACAACCTATTTTGCATTAAATTAAAAAATCAAACAAAAAATAAATAACTATAAAACCACTGAAATATTTGCCAGCATCTTTTATGGTCCAATGCGATGGACATGCTATTAACGATTTAAAGAAACAGTGTGTTTCTGTGTATTAGCATTGATGGCAAACAGGTACAAGTAAAAAAGCATATTTTTGGCTGTCCCTGGAACTAATTTAGGTCAGAATGTGTTGATTATACTATTATGTGGACATGAAAATATTACTGCATACGTTGGAAAATGAACCATCTAACTTCAACTTCTCGAAATAGCCCGGCTTAGTTAAACACTCCCCCCACCGCCCGGTACTGCAATGCAGAGCGCAGTCCCCCCGCGATGATCACAGATGCATGCTATGATCTGGCATGTGTAGTGTGCTGTGATACTTAGCAGAGGCTTTCTCATGGAGGCCAGTGTAATAAGCTGGGTTAGATTTCTCATTTGGTTTCGATGGCTCACTAAAGCCAGTGAATGAACTTGTAAGAATTATAATCTGTATGAAACGTGTTCCAGGACAGATTTCCTCTGATTTCACCTTGAGCAAACAGCTTTTATGCGATACATTAAAATGCATACACAAAAGTGTGTGTTTTTTTATTCATAAATGCACCCCAGATGGCAGAGTCCCGCTTTCATCTGATGGCTTGTACTACAGGTGTCTTAGATACCAAAAAGTTTGCTTTTCAAGTGGCCAGATGGCAAGACAGTTGAAGGGGCATAGCCAGGGCCATGCTTAGATAGGCAGCACTTTTATGGCGCTCGTGTGGAGCCGCTGCCATATGGACACACGCTTACTGCTGTTGGTTCCGGTTATTCTTTTCTTTTTTTTTTTCACGCCCAAAGAAAAAAATATGTAAGCATCTTCAAGTTATATTAAAAACCATGTTTTGTCTTATGTCATATCATTATTGTTGGTGTTTCTAATTATTATTTCATTATTAATGGTGAAAAACTCATGAAAAATATGATGTTAATTAAAAACACCCAACAACTGCGATTGTCAGTAATTCACTGTAAAATATACAGTGACAATATTTCTGCTATTCATCATATATGACAATATAGGTCTCTTCAGGTAAGTAGTCAATGATTAATATAGGGAATCTACTTGTAGCGATTCTTTAAATAAGGCCCGTTTGGTTTGTTTTACCTTCTTAAATTGCTATGAATATACCGTCATTGATTAATCAGGTGGGAACCCCATTAGAAAACCACATGGTGAATCAGAGTTCTTTGTAAATGGTCTGTCCATAAAACATGATGGTGCACAGGGTCATAAACACAAAGACAAAACATTATCAGGATAGCACGCATGAAACTACAATAATGCAATAAACATCCACACATAAGAACACAATATGTAATTCAACACTTTAATGAACATTACTGAAAATAAATATGGGAAATATAGGGGAAAATGTTTTTCACTAAAAATTATACAACAATTCATAGTTTCTACCTGCAAAAATCATACATTTGACACTATTTTACAGCATAACTGCATGTAATTGCATTTTTTTTGTAAAAGAATGCAAGCATTTTTACAGTGTGGGTATGTAACCACAATTTATTTTTGTCTTTAAAAACAAATGAGGGATTTAACCTTGAGTCTTTTGAAAAGGATTCTAAGATTCTAAGTGTGATCTTCAGTTCTCATCAAGTTTGGACAGATGATCAGTTTGATCGCTTGAGTTTTGATATTCCAAATCGGCTAATAAACTTGACCATGAAGATGGCCGACAGGATATCTTGGCAGTCCTTTTTGTCAATTGAAATGAGTCTTTGTAAGTGACCTTGGGACTATGTTCTGAGAGTCCTTCACTGAGGGAGAGAGAAAAACGTAAAAATATGTTCCAGATTTATGCCGGATTCCCACTGCACGATTTTCAAAGTCGTCGGATCGCTGCTCTTCTCACACTGCACAACTGTTTGGGGAAATGTCTAGTTGCTGTTGTGTGTGCACTACATGACAGATTGGTTGGTCACACATTACACAACTTCTCAATTGGAAGAATCGCCAATCAGTGTTAATTTTGACAGCAAATTTTGATTTAGTTTTAGTCATAGTCAACTAAAAACAATTCAGATGACTAAAATGTGACTAAAACTAAATGGCATTTTAGTCATCTGAATTGTTTTTAGTTTTAGTCTAGTTTTAGTCGACTAAATATCATAAGATTTTAGTCGACTAAATATCATAAGATTTTAGTCGGCTAAAATCTAATGGGTTAGTTACAGTGCATTTATTAAGCATTTATCTAAAATTTCCAAACTCATTATATAGTTTTGATATTAAGGTTTTATCATGATAGACAACGATTTAACTGCGGTGACACACAACATGCCTTTACGTTAGAATTAAATAAAACCACTTCTCATAAAGAACAAGAACATGGTCTACTTTTGAATGAAATACCAATGGTTATATAGGCTAATTATGCATTCTTTATAGCAACTTGTTTACCACATTCTTCATTCTTTCAAGCAGACATATTTATTTCTATAAATAAATTTAGATTAATCTTTGGGGCTACTAAAGTTTTTCAGTCAAGAGCAGTGCGTGATTTTCTGTCTTTCTTTTGTTGCTTGATTAACATCAATGACTCTGACAATAGCAGCTAAATTAGGCTGCTATCCCTTTAAAAAACCGAATGCACAGCTGCAATGGACACATTGTACTGATACACGTTCTCCCTACTGTTTACGTTCACTTAAGATGTAATCAACTGTTTACGTGAATACTCGTCAAAACGGACAATTCGACATCATTTTTTGTGTAATTCTCCGTTCTTGCGAGTTCTCTCTTGTGTCGTCAGATTTATCCATATGTCTGCTCTTCTCTTACTCCCACATATTGAAATTTTTTAACGTTTTATGCGACGTGCAGCAAGTGTATGTTAGCTTATGTCCCGCCGGTTCATATGTACGCAACTAACTTCCATAGAACCACGCAATAGATTTGTTCTGAATGAATCTCTTCCCAAATCATCACTCCCTAACATTTTCGTCTCGTTTTTATTAGTTGACGAAAATGTCAAAAGATTTACGCCACAGTTTTTGTCATTCAAAAAGAGTTTTAGTTCGTTATCGTCTTGTTGTCGTCGGCGAAACGAATGTCGTTGACGAAAATTATTCATCAACGAAATTAACACTGTCGCCAACAACTCTGCCTTGTCTACAAACTACGTTTCACAACCAAACAGACGCGAGAATCGATATGGAAAATAACATAAGATCATGCGAGAGACAGGCATTCTCATGTGAGAATGGATTTAATTCTGTCAAAAACGGTAGCCTGCACGTCCAGATATTTAGCATGCCAAATATTTCACGGGCGTCGGCGACGCGTCGGCGATACTCTCAGATTGTGTCTTTGATAATTCACACTGCGTGATTGAGCACTGATTTGCCTCTGATTTTGGGCATTTGTCAGTGATTTCCACAAAACTGTCGGCATGTGAAAATTGGGGCTAAAATCGTGCAGTGTGAACCCGGCATTAAGGGACCTAAGAAATGTGAATTACTTGAAACTACATAAAACTCATGTCAAACGAACAGAATTCATCTATGTTGTCCCAACTTGTCAAACAAATAATTTTAAATTGAACAAATTCATTGCTGAAATGTTAAAGGTTTGTGATTTCCTAGCATGCATTGCAGCATGAATAAATTATACAGTTACTCTTATAGGATTATTGTTTTGCTGCTTGCTGACTTCATTTAACTTGTAGTGAGTTAAGAGCTCATCTTTTTGTCAACCATTCTTGAGATTTGTGTCAAGTGGTGAGGTCTATGTACAACCTTCCCTGATATTTTTGCTTTGTAAGGTGATTGCGCCTTCAGAAACAAAAATAGCAGAGTTTACTTCACATATTAAGTGTCTTATAAAACTATATCTATACCAATACTAAAATGAAGATCAGGTATTGTGTTAGATACAAGACTATTGCCTGAAACAAGAAATCTGTAGCTGAACCAATGAATTTATTGGCTGAATGAGGCATATTATATGTAGTAAACAAAACCAAATAAAATTAATTAAAGAGAATAGTTTGCCAGAAATGAAATTTCTGTTATCATTTACTCATCCTCAAGTTGTTCAAAACCTGTACGAGTTTCTTTCTTCTTTTGAGCACAGTTGATGTAGCCATTGACTTCCACAGTATGGGGGGAACATAATAATAATAATAATACTCAAGCGTAGCGTTAGTTCTGGCAGGTCACCAGTCAAGCTCACATCAGCTGACTCTCAGCTGATCCCCATCAACCTATAGGAATATGACACCTAAGCATCTAAGCATTCATATATAAGGTCCATCAGCATTATCAGCAGTTTTCGCATTGCTCAAAAGCTAATTACCCTCCTCCATCCCCAGATCCTCCTCTGTCAGTCAGAATTCAGCCTTCTGATTATCTTTTGAATCAGACTAATTCTAAACTGTGTACATAAAATTATTGAACTTTAACGATCAATCGATCAACCACCAATCCAAACTGTAGCTATATGGCAGTCATCTTTTGACGATAGGGTTGGACAGAAATAATAATAATATGAAGGTCAATGGCTACTGCAAATGATGGTGCCCTACAATCTTCAAAATATTTTATTTGGGTCAGCAGAAGAAA
Source organism: Sinocyclocheilus anophthalmus (assembly GCA_018155175.1). Classification (NCBI taxonomy): domain Eukaryota; kingdom Metazoa; phylum Chordata; class Actinopteri; order Cypriniformes; family Cyprinidae; genus Sinocyclocheilus; species Sinocyclocheilus anophthalmus. The sequence continues at coordinate 32,297 of JADLZN010009899.1, forward strand.
CAAACTCACATAGGTTTGGAACAACGTGAGGGGGAGTAAATGATGACAGAATGTGCATTTTTGGGGTGTGAACTGTCTTGGAAGTGTGACTTTGGACAATTTTAAGATAATAGTCGAGAGAACGTAAAAATCTGAATGCATCAATTTGCACAGAATATTTTTGTCTTAAGTAAAACCACTCACCTTTATACAAATCGAGTATAAATCTTAAATTAAATTGTAATTGCATTCAGACACACACAGACATGTGTCTCAGTCAGTGGAGGTAGCGGATGCTGCCTGCTGCTCGGTAATGAACATGTCAGAGTATGTTGAAGATGAGGGTGAAGGATTAAGGAGCTGATAATGATGAAGCTGAGCACCGGAAGAGCGCTGGTCTGCTCACCCTGGCCCACGCTCTCTGCCCCCCACTCCAGCATCCTAATGAACAGTAATCTAATTGCTGTCAGCAGGGAGTTTAGTTGGTCATGGATAGAGGAGACAAAGGCATGCACGGATGAATAATAGAGTTTGGGATCAGAGAGAGGCAGTGTTTGGGCGGTGATTTCATTGATTGTTAACGTGCGTCTACTGCAAATGAAAGACAAATGCGGAGCTGAAACAATACAGAGCGGCAGCACCTCACTGCGGATGACTGGATGCATGAGCTAATGTTAGCTGACAGCTTCAGCTAGTGATGAGAATGCAATCAGGGTCAGAGCTCTCTGTGAAACCGTCTTTCTGCATCACTCCCAATCCACCGCACTAGTGTGTTAAACTAAGCATCAAATTTTACTTACAACATCTTCAAGCTACCAGCAGGGAATCCAATTAAACAGAATAGAATAGAATAGAATCTGAAGGTTATTTCCAGGTTCATTAGCTTTTAAGGTATGGCTTTGTTAGGCATTAAGCATTATTGTTAATCATTATAGAATATTATAATGTTTAAGTTAATGAAAATTATTACAAAGTGATGCCCAGATTTTACTTCAAGTTCATTTTAAGTTCAAGTGTATTTTTCAAGTGCACTTTATACAGTAAATATACTAAAAATCAATCTACTAGTAATGCATTTTTATGTGTACTATTTCAATACTTCTTGTGACTATGACTTAATTGCTCAATTCGTAGTTTAAAACACTTTACTATTAAGGGTACTTTAAGTGTAACTGTGGTAAACTTTGTGTTCAGAACTACAAGTGAACTTACTGTGTATGTATACTGTTAGTTTGCTAGCTGTATAGTGTACTTGTAAACTCCTAGTTTTTAAAAGTTTTGATACTTAAAGTAGGTTTTGAGCTTTACTATTTTCTGTATATGGTTTTGGCACATTAGGTTTACTACTTGGTTCCTATTTTGGTAATAATTAAATTTAAATAACCTTTGGACGTTAGCTAGATAGAATAGAATAGTTAAGTTCACATGGTGAGTAAGCATTATAGACTGTTATAATGTTCATTTATAAAGTAAATGAAAGTTATTATAAAGTGATACCCCCTTTTTTTAAATGCATTACGTATATAAAGTGAAAAATTGCTTAAATTCCTAAATAATAATTTTCTGGCCTTGTTACTAACTACATTTAAGTATTTGTAAATATTGTGAGTTTCATATGCATTACCAGTCAGTGTCGAGATGAGTTCCTGTTTATCCCATTAGATCCTCTATAGTGGTTAGAACCTTACAAAAAAATAAATACACTTCAAATTCATTTGATAAAGTTAATGTAAGTGCAGTTTAAGGATATCATCCAAGTGTACTTTAAGTATACTAAAATCAGCGTACTAGTAGTATACTTTTAAGTGTACTATTTCAACACTTCTTGTGACTAAATTGGCCTACTCCTTTAGTTTATAAAAGTCTACTTTTAAGTATATTTCAATGTAATGGTGGTAAACTTTGAGTACACAACTACTGTAGTTTATGATTAAGTTTTACTTTTGTACTTCAATACTGTGAACTATACTACTAATGAATATATAAGCATACTGTTAGTAGCTGTATAATTACTATCCCACTTTTTAGTTTATAGAAGTACACTTTGAAGTTGCTCTAAGTAAACTACTAATTAATAGTTTTTTAACTACTAGTAGTTGCTAGGCTTTTTTTACATGAAATATACATAGAATAGAATCGAATAGAATGTTATTTGTAGCATGACTTGCGCTGCATGGTGCATATGCATGCCACTGTTCTTCCATTAGCAGTTCTTTGCATGCCACTGTTTGATGTCTCTGGTTTTGAGCATGCTGGCGATAATGACGAGTGTTTCACACTAATGCAGATGACTAACTGTGGGCCTCTAACTCCTAATCTTCCACCCTATTTCTCTCGCCTGCTGTCAAGTTCTTGCAATGTATGAAAATGTTCTAAAGTGCCCTACGCCTGGCTGCACGGGCCGGGGTCACGTCAACAGCAACAGGAACTCTCACAGGAGGTGAGTTCCACTTTGTCTGGATGAGAGAACCTGTTCTGTGTTCATTCTTAGCATCTTTATTTACCGAGTCAAAAATCACAGTGCTGCCTACTTACTTTCCCTCAGCAAAATTTCTCAGTTTTATCTTTGGTTTCTAATTTCTAATCTAATTAGACTATTTTTGATAACATTTATATTACTTTTGACGTAAGTTGTTTATCACATTGATTTGTATAGGATTGTTTTGTATCACATTGATAAAAAAAATACAAAGATAAAGAAAATATATTCCATCCTTTGTTATCAACAACTTGAAGTGCATTAAATGTCACATTACATCAAGGTTTCCCAAACTGGGGTTTATTGAAAGAACTGCAGGTGGTTCGTGAGTTGATGATAAACTGATACTTAAATCATAAAAATGTAAAATTATACTTAAAATAAATTAATTTATTAGTGTGTTTACGATGTTGATTGTAACCAAATATTATTAATTGATTATTTTATCATTGATTAAGTATTAGGTTAAGGGATAATAAGGGACGGTGGAACTATGTAATCAATAAAAAAGTAACGGTGATTTGAGCATTTTAAAATGACAAGGTTATCCGCTAATTAGAAACGTGCTTACATTTTCTGAATATTTTACGTAAGTCCAGTTAATTCTAGTCAACTCAAGTCACCTTTATTTGGGAATAGCGCTTGTTATACAAAAAAAGATTGTTTTCAAAAGCAGCAGTACAGTGGTAAACCAACGAAAGGTTAAAAGAGCTCAATGATGCCCAACTGCAAAAAATATATGCAAATCCAAATTGCTATAAAGTGCTATAGCCAAAGAAATAAAGACTATTTTTCAGTCCAGGTCAGTCAGTGCATGTAACAGTGTAAAGTTCATTCATTATGAAACATGTTTGATTCAGCAATAAGCAGCTCTACTAAAAACAGTTAACAAATCATGTTGCTATTCAGCTCAAGTCAGTTCAGTGTTGAGTCATGTTGATAATTAGGTGCATATCATGTGTCCCACCCACTGGGTGGACTACCTATTTTTTCAAATAGTGCACAGAAATGGATAGTTATGAAATGGGGAGTGTTGGGAAACCAGTTTGAAAAAAAATTATTCTGGCACTGGTTGATTTGCTTAGTGAGTCTGACGAAGACGGAAGTCCTAAGAGGCCATGGATTATTAATATTTTTAATACTTTTTTGTTTTCTCGTTATCATGACTTAATTTCCTCGTGATCTCGACATAACGAAAGCTGTTTTCTCATTATCACGACTTAATTATCTCATTATATCGACATAACGAAAGTAGTTTTGTAGACTGTTTGATTCTACTGTTGATATAGTTAATGAACGCAACTTTGGTACGTATTGACTCGATAGATAAACAATGCGCTCGTACGTAGCTCTAGGTTGTGGACTTATTTCAGCACATTTGCTCTAGCTTCGTTTAAAAAGTACTACAATGACATAAAAAAGGGTAACTCAATCACTGTTGACATGTGTTTCACAGACCATTAGCTAAGCACAGACAATATTTGTTTGTGTAATTAGTATGTTTAAATGGTCAAAGCAACACCGGAGAGCTTTCAGAAGGATGCAGAGAACTATTCTAAAATATTTTAGAGCTGTTTGGATTCCACTCACTTTGTTTTTTTCTTTTGTTTGAAATAAAATGATATATAATTTGTAATTTTTTAGTAGTCACGTAGTATATGCTGACTGATATCGTGCGTTACAAGCTGGATGCTGTTTTAAAATAGTGTTTGTGTGTGTGTGTGTGTAAGAGAGAGAGAGAGACGGCGAGAGAGAGAGTGAGTGAGTGATGGGAAGGGTTACACAAAGAAATGTAGAAAATACAGAAGATTATAACACTGTAGAACATCACTGAATTAAAATAGCCTACACACTTTACATAATAAATCACATTTCTTATCAATATACATCTAATGATTAACAATAAAGATTAATAAAAAGGAAAAGAGGCACATTACAAATAGCATCATGACAGCACATACTAGATAAAATAACATCCGGCTTCCCCTATTAACTAACAATCATGTGCACAAATAAAGATATAGGTGCAAACAGAATACAGTGACGTCAACATGGTTTTACTAAGCAGTAATGAGGGAACACTGTGGTGAAATCATGCATCTAGAAAAGCAAACCCCTTAACGAAACACAAAATAATTCATATTGATTCAAGCATTTAAATTAGGAATTATAAATGTCAGTAATAAACATACTGCACAGAATATAGCGATCAACGAAAAAAGGGATTATTCTGTCCGGAAACGCGGACAAGAACGTGGGATATACTCAGTATACACCACCCCATCAGTTTATTTCAGTTCTGTACTGCCACCTGTGGCGCAGTTGTGTAACTTGAGAACACTTGCTCGACGATCTGAGAAAATTAAGTCGTAACGAGAAAACAACTTTTGTTATGTAGAGATCACGAGAAAATGAAGCGTGATCACTCCCAGAAACCACTTTGTTAGTCGGAGATTCATGCAAACGAGAAATTAAGTCGTTATAATGAGAAAACAACTTTCGTTATGTCGAAATCATGAGAAAATTAAGTCGTAATAAAAAGAAAACAACTTTTATTATGTCGTGATCACGAGAAAACAACTTTCGTTATGTCGAGATCACGAGAAAATTAAGTCATGATCACGAGAAAACAACTTTTTTTATGTCGAGATCACAAGAAAATTAAGTTGTGGTCACGAGAAAACAACTTTCGTTATGTCGAAATAACGAGAAAATAAGTCGTTATAACAAGAAAACAACTCCCATTATGTCGAGATCACGAGAAAAAAAACTTTTCCCCCCCCACTTTTATGTCGAGATCACGAGAAAATTAAGTCGTTATAACGAGAAAACTCTCGTTATGTCGTTATAACGAGAAATTAAGTCGTTATAATGAGAAAACAACTTTCGTTATGTCGAAATCATGAGAAAATTAAGTCGTAATAACGAGAAAACAAATTTTATTATGTCGAGACAACGAGAAAATATTAAATCGTGATCACAAGAAAACAACTTTTTTGCTATGTTTTTTTTTCTCTTTTCTCGAGATCACGGAATATCAAGTCATAATCAACGAGAAAAAAAATTTTATGATGTCGCGATAACGAGGACAAATATTAAATGTGATCATCGAGGGAGAGAAAAAACTTTCGTTATGTCGAATCATGAGAAAAAGAAGTCGTAATAAAGAAAACAAATTTATTAGTTGAGACACCGAGAAAATTAAGTCGTTATAGCGAGAAAACAACTTTCGTTATGTCGAAATCATGAGAAAATTAAGTCGTAATAAAAAGAAAACAACTTTTATTATGTCGAGGAGATAACCGAAGGACAAATATTAAGTCAGTGATCACGAGAACACAGTTGTTATGTCGGATCACGAGAAAATTAAAAAGTCGTGATCACAATGAAAACAGCTTCGTTATGTCGAGGATAACGAGAAATAAGTGTGATCACTAAGGAAAAAACAGCTTTCGTTAGTCGAGATAACGAGAAATTAAGAGTGATCACAAGAAAAACCGCTTGTATGGCGAGCTCACGAGAAATTTTAAAGGCGTGATCACGAGGATATTAAGTCGTAATAACGAGAAAACAACTTTTATTATGTCGAGATCATGAGAAAATATTAAATCGTGATCACGAGAAAACAACTTTCGTTATGTCGGAATCATGAGAAAATTAAGTCGTAACAACGAGAAAACAACTTTCGTTATGTCGAGATAACGAGAAAATAAAGTCGTGATCACGAGAAAACAACTTTCGATATGTCGAGATCACGAGAAAATTAAGTCGTAATAACGAGAAAACAACTTTTATTATGTCGAGATCACAAGAAAATTAAGTCGTAATAACGAGAAAACAAAAAAGAAAAATATGAATAATCCATGGCCTCTTAGGACTTCCATAGACAACAATGCAGGACTACATTCATTTATTGAATAGATTGACAGTGATGAAAAATGCAGAGTACAACAAATGCACGACTCAAGCAGCTTTTAAAACACCACATTCCTCTGTGGAAGGCTTTGCGTGTGGTTTGTAGTGGGCTGATGAAATGGTTCATGCAGTTATTTGGAGTGGGTGCTTCAGTAATGCTCTCAGCAGCTGCTGTAGGGCGCGTCAGCCATTAGCACTTCACTGACACCTCACCAGGGGAGACGGCCCACTCCAGACGGCCGCCACAGTGCCCTGAACACACACACACACACACACCTCACTTGTACTTGCAAGAGTGAAATTACATTTCCTACAGCCCAACAGAAACCTGACAGCTCGCTTCATGTCATGAACACACACACACATCTTCAGCTACTACAGCCTTTCATATTTCTGTGCGCTGAGTTAGTAGCACTACCTAGAGGTGCCTTGCTTGTACTGCTCTCTGGTTGCTTTTATTTGTACACAGAAAAAAATATATATTTTCTTACTCAGTATTTTGGGTTTGTTTGCCAGCACATTCTGAGAAGCAAAATGACTTAAAATATATGACATAATAATTTTACTAAAAATACATGAAAATTTACTTTTGCTTAAAAGTAGAAAACATCTGACAATGGTAAGGAAAATATGTTTTTGCCTTTGAATTCAATTTAATGTTCATACCCCATTGACATAATTTTTATAAGTATAAACTCAAAACTTAAAATTAAGCTTAAAACTTAACTTAAATTCCGATAATTTTTTTTAGAAAACAAGACTAAATATAAGCTTATATAACTAAATAAGTTAATATAACTAAAGTTAGTTTGCTTCTAGAATAAATCTATATTCATTTAAGAATGTTTAGATATGTGTACTGGAAAACAAGACAAAATATTAAGTAATCAATCAACCAATCAATCAATCAATCAGTCTTTGCATTCTAGCTTCTGAGAATTAATAAAGTTAGTAATGTATGAACTTTGCCTAAGACATTTTTCTTTACATTTTTAAGGAGACAAAAAAAGTACACATCAGTCAATTAACATTAATATACAGTAAAAGTATGGAGCTATAAAATTAGGTTTATTAGTGTGGATAATCATTTAAACTTTAATGGAAAATTTCATAATGAAATCTCTAGCTTATAATAGCAAACATTGATCTCTGGTTTTGTGTCAGAACCCAGTGGCCGGTTGCATATAATGCTTAGTCTCACATGTTAGAAATCTAATTGTTTTAAGTCAGTTGGATAAAAAAAAAAACGTAGATTGGTCTATTATGAATCTGAAAAATAAGACTGATAAACCCTTGGCTAACTGCTAGTTGGTCAGACTATTTTTTTATTTTTTTTTAGACACAGTCTTAACATAGAAGCAACTGGTCCCAGATATTACAATGGTGGTCCCAAACTTTATTTCATGTAGTCTTGGTCATATTTTCTTGCATATATTTGCTGACGTGCCCTACCAAATCACAGGAGAATTTCAACCAAAATATTGGAAAATTGGATTGGATGCACAACTTTTGATGTTACAACAAACAATATGGAATGTGTTTTCTATTGTCTTTTTCTCAGGGGGCAAATCTGAGAAGCAGAAGATTTCAGCACAAGTCTCGATTCTTTATAATCTTTATGGATTTTTTAATCCATAATGCTGTTTTGCATGAGAAACAGCTGAGACATTTAAGATATCTCACTTTTGTGATTTTTCTTTTTTTACGGGTCAGCGTACTACTTCTGACTTCATACTGTATTAAGCAGATTGTAAGAGATGGTATATCAGTGATGAGTATCAGAAATTAAGACTGATGAATCTGCATCTGTTATGTCTTTTTTAAGACATGCCCCTGACATTTCTTTCTGTTCATCCAGCCTGTCGGGCTGTCCAATAGCGGCTGCAGAGAAACTGGCCAAAGCCCATGAGAAACATCCGTCATGTGATGGAGGCAAATCCAACCAGGCTTCAGATCGTGTGCTCAGGTAACCGGTCCTCATTGCTTTACGTTGACACTCCAGGTCAAGCTGTGAATTTGGTTCTTAGCTAGAAACAGGGTAGTTAAAAAATAGGCAACACTTTGTGTTGAATTTTCTGTGCAAAGTTCATGAAATGGATAGCATGCATTCATTCATATGATACAATATAAACCACTGGATGTATCTGTTCCAGGCCCATGTGCTTCGTCAAACAGCTGGAGATTCCACAGTACGGCTATAAAAACAACGTGCCCACTTCAACCCCACGATCCAACCTGGCCAAAGAGTTAGAGAAATACTCCAAAACCAACTTTGACTACAACAGCTATGACAACACCAACATCTACAGCAAACGGCACTCTGCTGCACCCAAAGTCCACAGTCGGGACACACTGCCCAAAAGCGATGATGGTAAGACCTCAGCATTCACACATCTGCTCTATGACATCAATATACAACACCGTTCAAAAGTCATTCTAATATGCTGATTTGGTGCTCAATTATTATTAGTGTGCAGTGATTAATGATGGTTCTCTGGATCATTGCCAACTTATGTTATTGGTTACTGGTAACTAAAACTAAAACCATAAGAAAATAAATTATTTATTTTAAAGAAATAAACACTAACTGATATAATACAATATATATATACATTATAATACTATAATATGACTATATATCTCTCATGACAACTCTCGGAACAGTTTAGCATGGTGATGGATATGACAATGTTAATGCATTTGGTCTTGGCAGAACAGAACAGATCTGCTGTTCATATTGCTGCTGCTGTTGGTTATTGCTGTAGTTGTAGATTATTGCTGCTGCTGCAAGCAAGTACAGAAACTTGCTACTGCCAATACATAAGCCAATATTGTGCTGTGAGTATTTAAGACATACCGCTGCTGCACAAATAGCATATAAAATAACACGTAGCAGATCTATACAGGTGGAGCTGGGGAAGGTGAGGGTTTCAGAGGAACTCTGAAAGCAAGCTGCGAAATGCTCTAGTGAATGCTAACAAGCCATTTAAATGTAAAGCAACAAGCCCATTGGCTGCGTATGCAACATGAACCAATCAGCTTGTGCCAAGTCGTTTAACTCTCTGAATATCATCAGTTACGTTGAATGCGCCATCTAGAGTTTCATGACTGAACTCTATATATATTTTGTATATATATACAAAATAATCTAAAACAAAATACTAAATTACTAAAACAGAAATATGACAATAGTCTAGTTCAAAATATTAATAAAACGTTGGTAGTATAAATCATACTGACCCCAAACATTCAAATGGTAGTGGTCTATAAGATATACAAAAACCCCAAAAATGATCTGGACACTGAAGTTACTCTTTAAAATGTTTGAATGTCATTGCATTAGATGGCAAAATATCAAAGTAAATGTTCTCTCAAATTCTGCTGGAGCTTATCTCAGAATTAACTTTACTTTTTTAGCCATTTTTGTTATGACTTTTGACCAACAGAACCCCAAGGAACAGCTGTACAGTGACACTTTTTTCAATTTATTATTATTATTAAACAGCAGGAAGTAAGGAACTATATGTTCTGTGGTGATAGGGGCAAATAGCCTGTCAATGAAATTGCAAGGATCTTACAGCACCATGATTTATCTTAACAACATGAACATTTATAGAAATAAAATGTGTTACAGATTTCAGTTTAATAAAAAGGTCACTCTCACATACTGCTTGAGACTGTCAAATCTGTAAAAGATTTACAGAGTTGAAGCAGATTATTGAGCTGATTAATTGAAAGAGCTCACACTTTTCTGGATGATGCAACAAAACTATAAAACTATAAAATAATAAACAATGAAAAAAACAAACCCTGAAAGAAGTTCAACCAGATTCATCAAATACAATTTTATTTGTGCACCAGATGCTAAAAGCCATATGTGTAGCAGTGTTATTTTAGCATCATTGAGATACTATTATGTATACTTGTGTTATTTATGGTTTATGTTTATTATAGTTTTAATATTTTTGTCATTTTTATTAGTTTTTTATGTTATAGTTTTAGCTATTTTAGTATGTCAAGTTATATAAGAAATAACACACATATTTATATATATATATATATACACACACACATATGTAAGAAATGCCGCCTTTGCAATAAAAAAAAAAGGCGCTATATATATAAATATGAACCACAGGTGTAGTTCATCACTTGAACTATAAACTATAAACTACAGTCTATGTCGTTATTTGCTGAATCTATTGTTTTATAATTTCAAACTGCATTTATTTTCAATATACAGTATGTCATTTGAAATCATAAACAATAGATTCAGCAAATAACGACATAGACTGTAGTTTTCAATAAATGTCATTTATAAATAAACACATTTTCAATAAATGTCGCTTGGTTTGATGATATGTTGTCCAATAAAGCAAATAACAAGTCTTAATCTTTCATATACTTTCTTTGGCCGATGTATGATCATTACTATCACTATGACTCTTGAACATTTGACAATGTTAAGGTCTGAGAAAGCTATAATGGTTGGCAAGGAACTAAACCCTGTAAGAAAAGCCTCCGAGATCTTCCTTCACTGTATTTCTGAGGTATGGAAATGTATGGAAATCATCTGGAGGCAGATGCATAATGAATGAGGCGGTTTAGGCAAATCACAGTCTGGATTTAGGGCTGCTGCTAATTACAATTCTGTGCAAAAGACTGAGATCCCCGGCCATGTTTTAATGACCAGACTGGAGGGAGAAGATAGAGTAAAAGGAATGAAGAGGAGAAAGAGATAGCGAGCGATGGCAGCAGGACGTCCGGTGGGAGATGTCACTTTGATGCCCAGCTGGTGGTTGTGGCTCATTGTGTCTTTTGTCAAATTGCAGAGAGTGTCTCTCCGTCTCTCACCTACATCCCGACACCCCCCTCACCACCCCATCATTTAAAATGTCCTCATAATAATCAAAATCATCATAATAAACAAGCCTTCAAGTTCTTCAAAGGGATTTGACTACAGGCCACTACATCTAACATACTGAGTTTCTATGCTTTCTATTTTACAGTATGTTTACTTACAGTGTACTTACAGTACTTACCCCAGAACGTACTGAGTAATATAAGGTGACTACCCTGTAAAAAAATAAATAAAAATAAAACAGATTGTTAAAGTACATTTCACAAGAAAATACGGTTTCAGTCTTTTTACTTCAAATGCTTAATTCAATGTGTGACTTGCCATTTCTTTTTTTGTAATTTGTGAAATTTACTAGCAATTTCTGAGTGTTTCAAAGTAAATCCTATGCCATTTTTCATGTGCATGGGTTACTGTTAGGTTTAGGGTTGGCTTTGAGTTAATACCAAGTTATTAGCATTGTATTGTAGCTATTATAGTAAGTACATAGTTATTACATGCATAACACTTTATTTTAAGGTGTAATTTTTACATTGTAATTACTCAAATATGTACTGAGTAATATTAATCAACAACGTACTTACTCTATAGGGTTAGGTTGAGGGTTAGTTGCTTGTATTAAGCATAATTTACTCGTATTACTGTACATGTGTAAGGACCTTGTAAAATAAGGTGCTACCTCTAAATGTCCTCTTCAGTGAGGTAATGGGACACCAAGTGTGGCTTGACAAACTTTTGGACTGAAGGAATGGCTTTTGTCTTTCTGTGTACGAAATGCATTAAAGTAACTGCATTTTGTGTCATGAAATCCAGTCCAGTTCATGAAATTAGTCAGGCTACACTTGGTGCCAGATAGAAAAGAGTTTGTCATATTTGCACAAACAAGAGAACCATATTATTGCTCAGTTGTGTGACATACATAGCCATTTCTATGGGTTTTTGGATAATGGCCAAAATAATTTGTTTCACAACACTTTCATTGTGAAATGAGCAGTGAGTAGCACTTAAAAGCATATTCAGTTTTATCAGAAACGATTAATGTGAATCTGGCAATGTTTTACTTCACTGGTTGTTTGAAAATGAAATGTCCGTTGAGTGGCACTAAAAGGTTAATGCTCTATCATGTTTGAAAATAATGTGCCCCTTACACTAAACCCAACCCTAAACCTAACTGGTTGTGTTAACAAAAGCTAAAATGCATTTATTGAAGTAATCATGCCATTTCTTATAATAGGCTGAAATAGTGGACTGTAATTATTTGGAATACTTTCCTGGCCATATTTTCATAGTATACTGAATAATTGCATGAATATGTTAAAATACTTATTGCTAATATATCGACGTTTCCTGAATTTTTATTATGCATTTTGGAATTGCTATGTTGCATCTGTAGTATGGCAATGATGTCTAATACAGGCTATATAGTGTCTAAATAGTTTAATATAGGCTTGTTAAAATAGTTTATATATATATATATATATATATTAAATATATATAGTTTATCATATATATTTGTTTTTTATATTTAGTATATATAGGCTTGTTATAGTTACCTAAACTAAACTTACTTATTTTACTTTTTATTATATATATATAATATGCCTACAGTATATATACAAAAAAAATATAAAATAGTAAAATATTATGTAACAAACTACCAAAAACTACCAACGCTATACCAAATTACTACAATATAACCTGAAAATGAAAACAGACATATAAAATAAAAACACTATTCACCCTATTAATATGCATAATAGTATCTCAATAATATTTCAGTAAGTTCCCGAACTAAACTAAGTAAGGTTAAAAATTTTTTACCTTTGTCATAGCACTCTGATAGTATAACAATGTCATAGAACTAAATTAGAGCTGCCCATCATTTGTATTTATTTTTTATTTTTAAATGGTAAGCTAATACATTTTAATTGGCTCCAGGCTTTTAACCACCCAGAGGTTTTATTATGTTTTTGTATTGGCATTTGTCATGTCTCTGTGAGTTATAGATTTTCAGCACATTCGGTCAACAGCTGTAGTTTTAATTTCTTCTAAAATAACTGGAAAGTAAAATACTAAACAACTAAATGTAACCAGAACTTTATTTTTTGGTGACTGTCCCATACGTCTGCCCATATATGTCTTATGTTAATTCACTGCTATGCTCTGTTGCCCGTCAGCGAAGGCGCTACTGCAAGAGCTCCCAGTTCGGCAAGCACAACCACCCGCATCTACTGGCCCATGCAGCAGCAGCCTGGAGCTGTGGAGGAGGAGGAGGACGCGCATGCAGCAGCACTGCACAGAGAGGCACTTCGACTACACACACGACTGGAGGCGCGCCATGGCGGCTACCGCCCATCCTCAACCTCTCCACCCTCTGCGAGAGATGCCACGAGTCTGAAGCCGGCACCCTGGAGATTGCACTCAGGTACACATCGGAGACCAAGCATGTCAACACTTGAATAACAATTTAATGTGATAATTATAGACGATAGAAATTATAATATAATAATACATATAATATACCTATTATATTATATAATAATTATCTTATATAATAATTTAATATTTCCTCTCGAAACTGATTTTTTAGGGGGCATTTTTTATAGGGAGATATTTTTGTTAACCTTCAAGAAATGGAATTAATTTTAAATAATATATCGTCTATATAATTATGGCAATTTATTATTTGAAAAAAAAAAAAAAAAAAACAATGCTATATATTAACAGATATGGCCTCTCAGTGAACTGTAACCCGAGAAGTTCCCCTTCAAGAGAAGTTGCACCGCGTCCTCTAGTGGACACTATGGGTAATGAAATACCCACTATTCCGTGCCGTGAGATCTTGTCAAAGGAAACCAGCCTCAACTGGTGCATCTTTGACAAAAATTTGTCCCAAATAGGGAGCCTAAAAAGAAACTCAACCTATAGTCATGGACTGTCTACTTAAAAAAACTCAAATTATAAGGGAAACAGCCCAAGGCAAAGAGCAGCTCTTCAAAGGGAAACTATCCTCAGACAGTTTCCATTTCTGAAGAGGCTGCTATAGGTGAAGCGCATAACTTACTACCCTCTGATACAGGGGAGACAGCCTGACCTAGGATACTTATACGAGAGCTCAATCCAAGGAACCAAAGAAGTGGAACCACCCACTTAAGGCCCCTAGTAAGGTGGGGGAGGGGGGTGGCAGCCCAACCCATACATTCAGACCAAACAGAGGGAGCAAGGAACCCTACTTCAATATCCACATACTTAGTGAGGGACATCTTGTTCCACTCAAGCCAAAGAGCAGCTGGTCAAAGGGAAACTGTCCTTAGACAGCTACCAGCTTTGATGTTTCAGGTGTGCCACCGTAAATACATTGGAGCCAACCAGACCATAGAAGCTGCTAAAAAGAGAGCAAGGAACCCTACTTAAAACCCAAAATCATTGAGGAGGGAAATCTTGCTACAATCTTCATGAAGGGGATAGCCATCAAAGGAAACTGTACATCTCAGATAAACGTCCACTTACGAGAGGTAACAAGAGGTGCTCGAACGGAAACTTTCTACTCCTCCTGTGCCCCATCTACAATCCCCTTGCTTGATCCCACCTCACTGCAATGATGGCCGCGGGAACCGAACCACGGAGTATAGGAGCTCAATTCTCATCCCTCGAGAGAGAGAATCAGGCCTGGGTCGATGCGATTATTGCGACCGCATCACACAACACGCATTAAGTGTGCTAAGTTCAAGCGTCACTATAATCCTTCCGAGAGCAGTACGTGCTCATGAAAACGCTTACTGCTATACCCCAGGAGAAAACAGAAAAGAAAAGCTCCTTATCTGTCATTTTCAGTCAGTCTCGCGAATGCATCACACCAGTCACATCCACTTTCTAATATTACATAGTTTATATTTTGTATAAATAATAGGAACAACATGGAAACATCCTGAAAAGGGAAAACATTTCCCGTCAGATCATTTCCGTTTTCTGCCTACAAATCATCCAAACGATCTGGCTAGCTGTTTCGGCAACAGCAGGACGCAAACCGCGGACAGTAGGCTGTCAATCTCACCATGACCGCATCACAGCATGCATTCTATATGCTCAATACAAACGCTAGAATCCCTCGAAAATCAAGCGAGAACAGAATCACTGCCGCGAATGCATTGCTATGAGCCTGTTCAACTCCCACTCCATTCAAATGCTATATTCTCTCAAGAATCAAGCGAGAACGGAATCCACTGTAGCGAATGCATCTCTAGGAGCCTGTTCAAATCCCACAAGAGGCAAATGCGCTCATGCAAACGCTGTCTACAATCTCTGGTAAAAGTGAAGCAAAGAAGAATCAGGCTTGCTACCTTCCCTCTCAGTAGTACAGCAAATGCATATGATGAGCAGATGTAACCTCCTCATGAGTCGATCGCACTCCATCCACATTTATTCACAAAGAAATAAGCGCAACGAGCACATTCAACTCCTTTGAAAGCTGAATGTGCGTGCTTCTCACCCACACACACACAACATATGAGTCGTGTGAATCCGCAGGTATCAACTGTGCTTGAAGTGGGCCGGTACACTGTAAAAAATGACCGTGAATTTAACGGTAAAAGACTGTAAAAATGCTACAGTAAAATCCTGTTAAATGGTTAACGGTAAATTCCCCTACTATATACAGTGAAAAACTATATTGGACATTACATGTATTGGACATTAATTTTACGGTAGTATACCGTTTTTGGAAGTGAAAAAGACCATATAATTTACAGTGAATAACCGTAAATTGACATTCCCAGAATTCCCTGCATTACATTTCATATTTGATGTTTTTTTTGTTGAAATAACTATGTTTCTTCTTAGTTTTTTCTTATCAGTTTTGTAAATTAGGGTTGTGTGTTACACCTAACGTTGTTAAATGAATGTTTATTGCATTATTTCAGTTTCATGTGTGTTACCATGATGGTGTTTAGTGTTTGTGTGAATGACACTGTGCACCTTCTATATATGTTATTATTTAAAAGCTGCTTGTGATGGGCTTTGGTTCATCATGTGACTTTCTCATCACCACCTGCATTTGGTGGTTATCAGTGTATTACAAAGGTGCAACACACATTTCAGTACTTCAATAGGTTGGTATATTAACATTATATCAGTTAATGAAATTACGGTATTTAACTGTAAATTTAAGTTAAAACCGTAAAACCTAAAACGTTGCTACCGTATTTTTTACGGTAAAATTCCGGCAACCACAGCTGCCGTTTTTTTACCGTAAATTTTACGGAATTTTTTTTACAGTGTACGCACTAATACGCAGTACCAGCACTTCAAAATTTAAAGGTCCCATATCGTCAAAACTGAAATTTCCTGGCTTTTTTCATGATAACTGAGGTCTAGGTGCTATGTAACTACCATATAAGTTTCAAAACAGTCAGTCCACAGTAAAATGCACACAGCCTGCATAAAGTAACTGTGATTTTTCACGAACCGTTGTGACTTCCGTAAAAAGGTGACGTCAGAACTACACAGTCACCGCCTTCAGTCGCCACCCCGAGCACCGCCCACCGTCCCACTCTCCTTTAGCCACACCCCCAGACAACATCGCGTCCATGCCATTGCTGAGCAACAACAACACGGAAACATGTTGAGAAAACGCTGTTCAATCTGGATGTCAGGAAACTACATCATTGCACAGTAGTGCTGTGACGGTCGCCGTGACAACCGCGTCAACCATAGTGCACGTGACGTCACACACTCTATAACAAGCATAATAAAGTATATAAGTGTAATAATAGTAACAGTTGCAAATTGTTTTATTTAGACTATAAGTCTATGCTAATTCACAAATTACCTCAAATGCCATACACAGTGTTTGATCCTTTAGATTGGCAGGTTTGAGCGCAGGAAAATATAGTACAGAATACAGAAACCAAATAGTACATCGCCAATCTGGAATCATTTCCATTCATGTCACCCATCCGCATTTGTACAAGTTCATGTGATCGCAAACGCTCAGCTGGTCAGGTTTATATTTACTGCATTCGGTGTTTTTCGAAAAAAAAGCACGAATTACCATTCTGGAACATCCTGTTGTAAGTGCGTTTGAGGAGGTGGTTGGTTGTCTCCTGTCGTCGCCGATTCGGAGTCTGAGTTCGACTCAAACATGTAAGGCCGGACAACATTTCCCTCAGCAGTGACTATCCTTACCGGTGTTTCTATTGACCTTACTTGTGAGTATCACCACAAAATACATGACCATACCTGTGGTTGGCCTGGCCGTGTGTTACTCAGAAAACAACAGGCCAATCAGAAGAGAGGCTCATGAATATTAATTAGACAGACCAAAATCGACCTGTTCTTTGCAGAGCTTCTGAGAGAGGTGCTGTAAAAATATATTGAGATGGTTTTTGGTACTTATACCGCAAATATATATTCTTAAGGACATCAAGACCTGAAATAAAACTCCAGAAATGTGTAAAATATGTGACCTTTAAGTGTTCTGACATGTTGCCGGTACTGAGTCAAAGCATCAGTGTCTGGGTGGTTTATAATGAATGCCAGCTGAAGGTGATTTAGATTATGCGCTGGTAAGTGGTTTAGTTATTCCGAATGGATCCGTATAGTAGCATGTACAGTCAGGTTAAGGCAGCAGGTTTAGTGGTCTTTTGGCTTCTCCCTGTGGTCCTGTTTGATATCGCAGCTTAACTGGTGCTTATTTATATAAAAAATGCTCTGAACAGTTTTCTTTCTTTCTTTCTTTCTTTCTTTCTTTCAGCATTATATACATACACTGGTAATTCTGAAAATGTATTTATGTTTTTTTTGTATAAATGCACACGCTCCTCACTCGTGCACAAACCGCATCAATCATGCATGTCCTCAGGTCCTCAAATGGAGGCACGCACTACCTGAAACGTTTTGCAGAGTGTTTCCTACACGTACACAAACAGATGGCTCCTGAAGACAAAGAAGTTGATGGCGTGCATTTCAGGCGTCCTCTTATACTTCCGGGCGTGCCGCTAATGATGTCACGGGCTGCGCGGTCCAATGGATTTGGAGTGTTTTCACACATGCTTCAGACACCGGTCAAGCTGATGGCATTCCCCCATAGTGTCCACTAGAGGACGCAGTGCGAGTTCCTTTGAAGGGGAACTCAGCGCTCATCCAGCATGAAATAGGAGAAAAGGAGAGTTGATAATATGTGGTGAGTGTGAAACATGGAGGCGCCTCAAGCAAGCGATGGCTTCTCTCTCTCTCTCTCTCTCTCATTTCATCCTGTCATTCTGCAGTCGAGGATGGGCTGAGCTCCCTGCAGCCGTGCTCTTCTCTTGCTGTCATAGGTTCAGCGGATGATGCTTCCTCTCCATCTCCATCTCTGCTCAACACATTTATTTCAGTTGTGCAGTGTTCATGCAGTCCCTCGACTCGCAACAGAGCCGAACCGCTTGTTAAGCATGACTTCTCAGCTGTGTTTGCTGCAGGACTCTGATTTTACATTGGCCATCAAATGGTGACTCAATATAGCACCAGGACAACATTGCCCATAAAATCAAATGTTATGCAGTAAAAAAAGATTTTCTTACTTAGGATTTTTTTTTTTGTTGTCTAGTACAAATATCTAAAATTTTTTAAATCAAGATACATTTACTTGAGAAGCAAAAAATTTTCTGAAAAAATCTAACAATTCTCCACAAAACTTTACATCAAAATTTAAAAAAGGAAGTGGGGGGGTGATGGCCTGGAAAAACAAAGAAAACCGTTAACCAAACTCCCCTTTTGCCCCCCCCCCCAACAAAAAAACATAACCCCCCCCCAAAGAAATAAGAAAAATAACAATATAATGCTTTGTCCGAAACAAGCCCTAATTTTAGATATCTATGGTTGCTATTCGTTACTGGAAAACAAGTTTTTGCAGAGGTGTTCCAGTGTTCGAGCAGTCCATCCCTCTGTCTCTCATTCTCGCTGTCTAATTGGAACTAATTTAGTCAGGGCGGCAGCAGGAAGTGGAGCCCCGTTTGGTGGGGGCATTTGGGTGTTTGTTTTTTTTGGTTGACCTCTTAGCTTGGCTGTCACTTCCTCCAGGGGTTCCCGTTGTAACAGAAGTCAGGCTGACTGTAGACAGAGAGAGCATCTCCTCATCCCTCACTAATTACAGCTCTGAATGTACTGAGATGTCCTCATCTTCTTCATCTCTCCTTTACTTTCTCCATCTCCTGACTCAGCTATGGACATGTTCCACTAACGTTTTACAACCACAAAGTGTCAAAGTACTTTTTCCCCCCATTTTCAACACTAGATCTGTTGTTTTATCACTTCAAACCTGACAAACTTGAGAAATCTTTGCTATCTTTCTTTAAAATAAATAACACTTTCTTTGACATTTTGACCAGAACAGTGACTTTCATGCATTATTTGAATGTTGACTGCTTTATTCAGATGTTTTGCCTAGTTATATTCAGTAAAAATGTATTAATATCACTGATATACTATTATAGTTTTTGTTAATATTTTGAAACTTTTAATATTTTGAACTCTTAATTATATTTGTAGATATAATTGTATGTCTTTGATGTCTTTAAATATATTATATAGTTTTTAATGTTTTCATTATTTGTTTTAGTTTATTTAGTTGTAGTTATTTCTTCAAGTGAAACTAAATGAAAATGAGTAATGTTGCCTTGGCGAATACCTGAAAAATAAATAAATAAATAAGTAGTTTTAGATTTTATTTTATTTCATGTAATGAAAACCTTTTTTATTGTTTTAGTTTTTGTTAACTATATTAACCCTGATTAACGGTAAGTTTCTTTACTATATATGGTGAAAAAGTAGTAGATCTAATGGGACATTTCAGGTAATTTTACAGTAAAATTTGGAAGTGAACGACAAGTAATCTTATAATTTTAAGAGAAAAACTTTAATTATAAATTAGATAGTTCCAGTCCTTGATTAATATTGGCTTAGCCACATTCACAGCCGTGGTAAAATACTCTATAAAAAAATACATGTGATCTCATTATATCAGTATTGTTGTTGTTCGTCCTTCGCTGGCGAAGATGACCACGACTTCTTCGAATCACTGGATGTTGTGGGTGCGAAGATGGCTAATGAGTCCAATCCTCGCTCTGAAAGTTCGATTGCAGAATGGACAGGCGAATGCTGGACCGAGTTTGCCAGAAATGCTGTGCCGAGTCTGCTCTTGCGATGCTGGCACTTCTGCTGCTGTTCTTCTATGCGACTTATCTCGTACCCCGACACCCCAGATCTGACCAAGGTGCGCCAGGCAGAGCGCTCTTGTGCAAGATCTTCCCAGGCTGATGTTGCAGCATTTCAAGGATGCCTTCAAGCAATCTTTGTAGCGCTTTTTTTGTCCCCCTTGTGAGCGCTTGCTCTCCATAAAGGAGATGTTTTGGTAGGCGTTCGTCAGACATGCGACAGACATGACCTGCCCATCTGAGCTAGGAGTGCTTAGGCAAGGCAAGGCAAGTTTATTTGTATAGCACATTTCATACACAATGGTAATTCAAAGTGCTTTACATAAAATAAAATAAAATAATAACAATAAAACAATGAATTTAAAAACTTTGAAAATGATTTATAAAAAAATTGATTTAAGAGATTTAAAATGAATTTAAGAAAACGATTATACATATAATATAGTGCAATCAGTTCGGACATCGCACAGTGCTCATTCAATAAATGCACAGCTAAACAGATGAGTTTTGAGTCTGCATTTAAATGTGACTAATGTTTTAGCACATCTGATCTCTTCTGGAAGCTGATTCCAACTGCGGGTGGCATAATAACTAAAAGCACATTCCCCTTGTTTTGTGTGAACCCTTGGTATTTCTAACTGACTCGATCCTAATGATCTGAGTGGTCTGTTAGGTTTATATTCAGTGAGCATATCTGCTATATATTTAGGTCCTAGGCCATTGAGTGATTATAAATGAGTAAAAGTACTTTAAAATCAATCTTAAATGTAACTGGAAGCCAGTGTAAAGGCCTGAGGACTGGTGTGATGTGCTCAGCTTTTTTTGGTTTTAGTCAGAATCCTGGCAGCAGGTTTCTGGATGAGCTGCAGCTGTCTAATTGTCTTCTTAGGAAGGGTTAGGAGACCATTACAATAGTCCACCCTTCTGTTGATAAAGGCATGAACAAGTTTCTCCAGTTCTTGACTGGAAACAAAACATCTAATTTTTGCAATGTTTTTTTTTTTTTGAGATGATAGTATGCTGATTTAGTTATTGTTTTGACATGACTACTGAAACTAAGGTTTGTCTCCAGAATCACACCAAGATTCTGACTTGATTTTTAGTTGTCAAACCCTAGAGTCAAGGTATGCATTCACCTTGAGAACTTATCTTTGTTTCCAAATGCAATGACTTCGGTTTTTTTCTTTGTTTAACTGAAGAAAGTTCTCGCACATCCAACTGTTAATTTCATCAATGCATTGGCAGAGGGAGTCAATGGGGCTGTAGTCATTTGGAGATAAGGCTAGGTAAATCTGGGTATCATCTGCATAGCTGTGATAGGCGATTTGGTTCTTTCTCATTATTTGACTTAGTGGGAGCATGTACAGTCTAAACAAGAGCGGTGCAAGAATTGATCCTTGTGGGACTTGTCAGGGGGCATGTCATGGACGTCCACTTAGACTTATGCTCTCCTATATTCACATAATAACCTCTCCCTTCTAAGTATGACCTGAACCATTTGATTACCATGCCAGAAAGCCCGACCCAGTTTTCCAGTCTCTCTAGAAGTATGTTATGATCGATTGTATCAAACGCAGCACTGAGATCTAGTAGTACCAGCACTGATATTTTGCCAGATTCTGAATTTAAGCGAATATCATTTATTATCTTAATGAGTGCTGTCTGTGCTGTGATGCGGTCGAAAACCAGATTGAAAATTGTCCAGGTATCCATTTAAGTTTTAAGTATTTGTTCAGCTGATTAAAGATTACCTTTTCAATAATCTTTCCTATAAAAGGAAGATTTGATATTGGTCTATAGTTGCTCAATATGGTGTTATCAAGATTGCTCTTTTTCAGAAGGGGTTTAACAACTGCAGTTTTCAGGGAGTTTGGAAAAGTCCCAGAAAGAAGTGAGGCGTTCACCACTTCTAAGAGATCTGCTTCCAAACAGTTAAGCACCCTTTTGAAAAAATATGTGGGAAGTGTGTCAAGATAGCATGTTGACGATTTAAGGTGCTGTACTATTTCTTCCAAAATTTTGCTATCAATTTCTTCAAAAGCAGACATAGTATCTTCTTTTTGATATTGTGGTCGAATATGTCTAACCTCTGCATAACTTGGGGATGTGCTAATCGCCTTCCTGATATTATTGATCTTCTCAGAAAAGAAGGAAGCAAACTCATTGCATTTGCTGTCGGAGAGCATTTCACTGGCAATCTGACTTGGGGGGTTTGTCAGTCTCTCAACAGTAGCAAAAAGAGTGTGAGTGTTGTTTAAGTTACTGTTTATAAGGTTTGAGAAGAATGACTGTCTAGCTTTGCCTAGTTCCACATTGAAAGTACGAAGGCTGTCTTTATATATGCTATAGTGTATTTCAAGTTTCGTCTTCCGCCACATCCGCTCAGCTTTTCTGCATTGTCTTTTCATACTCTGAACTGCTTAAGCATGGCGAAGACGCTCTCCATCTCTGCTCTCTGGAGTACCTCTGTGTCAGGAATTGTATCCTGCCATTTGATGTGCATGATGTTTCTGAGGCAGCACATGTGAAAAGAATTGAGCTGTTCGGCATGCCGACTGTACACTGTCCAGGTTTCACTGGCGTACAGTAGGGAGGGCAGGACAACTGCGCGATATACTTTGAGCTTGGTCTTCACGCTAATACCTCTTCTTTCCCATACTCTGTCATAAAGCCTGCCGAAAGCAGAACTTGCCCTGGATATCCGATAATTGACTTCCTTATCAATGCTGACATGACGGGAGAGTGTACTGCCAAGGTAGACAAATTTGTCCGCCACTTTAAGGTCCTCACTGTTGACTATGATGGTTGGTTCAGTGTGCAGTGTTGCAGGGACTTGCTGAAAAAGCACTTTGGTCTTCTTTTTGCTTATTGTAAGTCTAAAGTCATCACAGGCTTTGAAGAATTGATCCATGCTCCTCTGAATGTCCAACTGAGTCGTCAGCGAAGAGAAAGTCACGGGCGGTGGCTTCCTGGACTTTTGTTTTGGCCCGCAGTCTCCACAAGTTAAACAACTTTCCATTGGTACGGTATCTGATACCGACGCCAATGTCATCGTCGTGAAATGCGTCTGTCAGCATAGCTGAGAACATCATACTGAAGAGAGTAGGGGCAAGGACACATCCCTGTTTGATGCCATTTGTTACTGGGAATGGCTCAGAGTATACATCGCCATCCTGTACGCTTGCCTACATGCCGTCATGGAACTGCCTAACCATTGCGATGAACTTGCCAGGGCAGCCGAACTTGGACATGATCTTCCAAAGTCCTTCTCTGGAGACAGTATCAAAAGCTTTTGGCAGGTCCACAAAAGTGGTGTAAAGGCCGACGTTCTACTCCTGGCACTTCTCTTGCAGTTGACGTGCAGCAGAGATCATATCTATTGTCCCACGGCCCTGCCGGAACCCGCACTGACTCTCAGGTAGCATGCCACACTCCAGATGTTGGTTTAAGCGGTTCAGCATATCCTGGCTAGAATCTTCCCTGCGACGGATAGCAGGACAATGCCGCGGTGGTTGTCGCAGTCTTGTTGGTTCCTTTTACGCTTATAAAGATGAATGATGGAGGCATCCTTGAGCTCCTGTGGGACTTTCTCTTGGTTCCACATGGATTGGAATAACTCAGAAAGCTTCCTGTTCAACTGTGGACCGCCAGAGGTGTAGATATCTGCTGGAATGGAGTCAGCCCCTGGTGCTTTGCCACTAGAGAGACATTTAACTGCTTCTTCCACCTCAACTGCAGTAGGGGGGTCGGCAAGCGAGTGATCTATTGCAGCTTGTGGCAGACGAGCAATCTCTGCGTCATTGATGGAGGACGGGCGGTTAAGAACACTATTAAAGTGTTCTGCCCAGCGCTGAAGCACTTCTTCCTCACCTGTTATCAGTGTGTTCCCATCTGCACTGAGGAGGGTAGACAATCCTGAAGAAGTGGGACCGTAGACAGCCTTGAGTGCACTGTAGAAGTTCTTTATGTCCTTACGATCAGCAAAAGCTGGAGCTCGTCAGCCTTTCTCACTCAGCCAATCATCCTGCATTCGTCGCAGTTCAAGTTGGATGGTTCTTCTGATGTTGTTGAAAGCATCTTTCTTGGGTGCAGAGGACGGATCATTTACACTATAAAATCCAATAGTTTACCTTACTTAGATTTAATTAGTTATATTTACTTAGTTGTTATACTTACTAGGTTTTATTAAGTTAGAGCTACTAGGCAAATAAAACAATTTACTTACTGCTTTTAGTGATGCTTACTTAAAACATTCAAGTAGCCACAAAGGAACCAATAGCATTAATAAACCAGTGAGAGGCAGCAGTGCACTAATATGTTGCTAATGTGCAACAAAACAACAGAAGAAGAAATAAACCGAGTCTTATCGACTTTTCACCTCATTTCCCCATGTCTGCAGTTATCTTTCACTTGTTGCATTCACTCGTTTCCCAAAGTCATCATGAATGTTGAATTTTCAATACAGCTGAAATATTTGAGCTGTATTCATCACATACGTGCTTCTAATTTATGTTGATTTTTTTTTTTTTTTTTTTTTTTTTACCTCACCATTACGGTGATTAGTGGTTCCCGTTGGTGGAGCCTTGAACGTCGTTTTCTATAAGTTTTCTTCCTGTTAATGCAGCAATGCAACATGAAATTAGAGTTATTTGACTTCAAGGGAAGAAAAGTAATAAATAGATTGCTTTTAAAAAGTGATCTATCATCAAATTAAATCATCAGTGTATTGTTTTGTGATTATTAACGATCTTTTACAATTTCATTGATTATCATGAATACCATTAGAAGCTTTTTATTGGGTTGATTTAATCCTTTCATATTTGTGGTAATATGCTCAAGTCACACACAGACTTCAACATTCAGCACACAAATCACAACAATGGTAACAATTCAATTTCATTTATTTGTATTAATTGTAACAAACATTTTATTTGCTCTTTTTGTTGTGCTACTACTGACACAAGACAGCAAATAAAATTGGAAAATAAAAACAACTACTGTAAAACAAAGCAATTGCATAATTTATTCATGCCACAATGCACTCTGGGAGTCAGTAATTCTGAGTAGTAATGTTCCTCAGATCACAGATTCAATTAAGTTAACAAAACTTAAATGGCTTAAGTAAATTTCACTCAAGTTTATCAAGTAAACATTACTTAAATTTTTTTAGGGCAACCAGTTTCCTCCAAATTTTTAAGTAAACTCAGCTTATCCGGGTTTAGAGTGCAGTCTGAGTCAACATCGTGCAAGTCAAAATTCAAAGGTTCCAGCTTGCTATCCGGCTCTTCTGCCAGTGACTGCTTAACCTGGGTACACTTCAGCTTAGAAACATTCAGTCTCATTGGAACCTTCGTCACCTGCGGCCGTCTTGGAGGCTGAATTCTGATATTAAGCTTGGAGATCAGCAGCCGGTGATCGGTCCAGCATTCTGCACCACACATTGCTTTAGTTACTTTGACGTCTCTTTGCCAGACGATATCGTAGTCTAGTAGGTGCCAGTGCTTTATATCAGTATTACTGTGCCACTGCATCTGTGTGTTGCTTGGCAACTAATCTTTATTATTTGTTATTAATAAATTACAAAATTGTTATTGCTATGTGTTTATGAAACCTTGCTAGGTATATGTAGTAACAGTTTTATAAAACCATTTAGCCCTTGTTTTAGCTGTTCTAAAATCACTAACATTATCTAATATTGCTTTAGTTGGCATTCCTAGTATTCACTGTGTGACAGCTCACATTTGATGTTTTTTTATTTAAATATATTAACATAAAAATAAAATTAGTTTTTTTTTTTGTTTTTTTTTTTAGTTAGTACTATTACATGAACAACATTTCATTTAAGGAATAGGTCACCCAAAATTGACAATTTAGCATTCCATCACTTGCTCACCAGTGGATCCTCTGCAGTGAATGGGATTACTTATGGATTATTGTGATATATTTATCAGCTGTTTGGACTCTCATTCTGACGGCACCCATTCACTTCAGAGGATCCACCCCCTTTTGGGTGAGGTCAAGTGATGGAATGCTAACCTGTAAATTTTTATGTTAAGACTTTTGGAGTTTTTTATGAGTTTTGTGAGTTTCTGTGAATATCACTTATTAAACTGACTTATTGAACCATAGGAACCACATAGAAACACCCTAGCAACATCATAACCACTATATTATTAGTCAAATGGCATTGGCATTGTTGTAGTTTTAACAACTTTTGTAGTCTATTTCAGAGCTTCGCCAGAGGGGAGTATTATTAGTAAATAATGACCTCAATACTTTTCATCATAAATCAATATTGTGCATATGTTGTATGGATTATATTTATAACACTGAGTCCCCATTCACTTTCATTATATGGAAAACAGTAGCCATGATATTCTTCAACAATTCACCCTTTTGTGTTCAACTGAAGAATAAAAGTCATACAGGTTTGAGGGTGAGTAAATGATGGCAGAATTTTCATTTTATTATTCACATATAGTTTCTAATATACTAATTTAAACTGAGGTATTCCGGGTATTTCAAACACACACACTTTGATGTATATGTTTTTATACTTAAAATATAAATGTCTTAATATTTTGTATCCCCCAAACTTCTCCCAAATCCAACTCACACAAACTTTTTTCATTAAGACATTTCTTGTATGTTTATTGAGCCATTTTTCTCATGAGGATTGTTGGCTGCTCCCCACGAAATATAATTTCAGGTTTTACGATACATGTGGGAAAAATTTGTGCCTGTTATGTGGCAAAACCTGACCTACACACACACACCTCACCCACATCAGCAGAGAGGAGCTTAGGATCTTCTTTACAAGCCAGCTCACACTGAGATAGCGAGAGAGAGAGAAAGAAAGAGAGAGAGCTTGGTTTTGTTCAGAGGCATAAAGCCTGCTGAATGGTGCTTCACCAAAAGAGGACGATGCTTTTAATGCTAACATCTGATTAAAATCTCTCAGTAGAGCAGAATAAGTTAATATTCTTCAAATTTGCCATTTTTGTAAAATATATTGCATTCAAATATTAGACTTCATTTTTGAGTTGTGCTGGCTTGTGTGAAAGTATATGGTTGCTCCCCCCCTCCAACTGCTTTAGAAAAGTAAGCACAAACCTCTTTGAGATGATCATGTTCACCAATGTTAGATACCCCCACCCCCGAAAAACACACATAAAGATATACAGCATATGTACTGTATATTTAAATCTCTGACCATTAACAAGTCAGTAATAAGTGAATATTGTATATATATATGTGTGTGTGTGTGTGTGTGTGTGTATGATGCTGAAAAGAGCTTGTTGGATAACCTGAACCGTGGAAGCTATCACACAGAGCTGCAGAGGACACTGGCACACACACAGATTTTGTCATGTCACCACACTGCCATCTAGTGTATGGCAGCACTCTGATTTCCGTCTCCACCTGCTGTTTCCTTTTTTATCTTCATACCAGGAAAGTCTCACTGTAAATCCTTCTTTTCTAAAGGTATTTGCTGAAATCTAAAAGTCTCACTGATGCTGCACAACTAACAGATTCATTTTCACATCCTCTGCCGTGTTAACTGTGGAAGGACTGATTGATGTGCACTTCTCAACATCCAACGGATGCTGCATACAAATTGGGTGTGGGGAAGAATTGAGCATTTTTAAAGTGAAGGACTTCATGTGTGCCTGTGACAAATAAGGTTGGAAGTTGATTGACATGGTAAACCATTTGCTCTGGAACAATAATAGATTAATGAGACCAAAGACCGCCCATTAGATTTACCCCAAATAAATTATATCTCATGTTTAACCATTATTGAGACATCAGAGCCAGGGGTAAATTCCAGAAGATCTGGCCGATGTTGATGCGATTTCCATGAGCCTGACCCTAATAAACTTCATATTTGAAAAAAAAACAAAAACAATATTCTATGACACAACAAGAGTAGTATTTCTAAAATTAAAGTGAGATACTCCGCCATGATGCTCACTGTGAGACATGCTTCAAGCACTTTAGGTTGGAAGAAATTATGATTTTTATTTTATTTTTTTTTTTTATTTTCAGGCACAATGGCACAGTCGCCTGAAAATGGGCCGAATATGCACAAGTGTATTTTCATTTGAAAACGTGTTTCTTTGCTGATTTGTAAAATGTTCACTTTCAGCTAATGGCAGATCTTCTGGCCTGATGCAGGTTATTGCTGTGCTTTTTTCTGGTGTAAATGAGGATGCATTGATGTTTGACAGGGAAAGTGGAATTGGAAAAACAGCTGCTATCAAACACATCTAACTATGTTCAGAATAGCATACTACCACACTGTTACTATTTCTGCAGTGAGTACATTTTATTTATGGATGAAATACCAGGATGACCTACATCATAATGTGTACCTTATTACAAAGCAAAGTGTGTGAAATACTGAATCCCACAGTGCAAAGCACTCAGCTTCAGCCTCTTTTTCCACTGTGACAAATGAGCTGGGGTTCATTATTTGACAAAACATGCAAACTTTAGGACATGGCAAACTACTTTCTCATGGAAAACCAGTTTCTATTACTGGATGGTGCTTCTTCAAATAAATAAGCAACGTGTATGTATCATGATGATAATAATACATTATTGTAAACAATATTGTAAATGTTTGTCAGCATAATCTGTTGCATTTTTTTTTTATACAGCGAGGATGCATTAAATTAATCAAAAATGACAGTGAAGACGTTTACAATGTTACAAAATATTTCTGTTTGAAATAAATGCTATTTTGCACTTTCTATTAATCAAATAATGCTGAATATATATATATATATTATGACACAGCATAACTGTTTTCAACATTGATAATAATCAGAAATGTTTCTTAAGCAGCAAATCAGCATATTAGAATGATTTCTGAAGATCATGTGACACTGAAGACTGGAGTACTGATGCTGACAATACAGACTTGCATAAAGGGAATAAAATACATTTTAAAATACATTCAAATAAAAAAAACAGTTATTTTATATTGAAATAATATTTCACAATATTACTGTGAGTGGTAATTATACATTGCTACTTTTATATGGCCGTCATTTGGAGAAAGATCAAAGGTTCTCAGGGTTTGAAACATGTATCATCCTTAAAAAAAATTATATTTAACTGAGAAATTCTAAGCAGTTCAAGATGATTCTCTAATGAAAGAGATTGTGGCAAAACACCTAATTCTAACAGCTCTCTTTCTCTGTATTTCTGGCTTTGTTACAGGCTGATGATCTGGATCCCTTCCAGCACATTTTAGAGGACAGCGCGTACACTACTGATGTCGGCATCCCCACTCCCAAAACAAAATTCCTGCCTTGCAAAGAAAGCAAAAAGGACCTGATAACGTGAGCAATGATGTGATCACCCACCCGTCTCTTCCTGTTCCTCTCCTTTATCTTCTCTTACTTTCTTCTTTAGAGCTCAGCTCTACTGCATTCCACATGATCTGACATAAATGTAGAGTCAGGACACAGAGTGCACTTTTTTTTTATGCTTTATGGATTTAAAACATAATTTCATTTGAGCTGTTCATGGCTCAGCTTGTCGCTAGGATGTGATGTGATTTAGGACTCATACTGTTACGGGGCGACAGAGACGTGAAGCGAGCGGATCCATGTGCATGCTTTTATTAAGAGATGTGCTCATAACAGGCATGGGTCAAACAATGGCAAACAGGTATATTGAGGGCAAGACACAAGAGTAGTCCCAGTGTTGAACGGTCGTTTGGTTCCGGTCCCCCGCCCTTTTTCGGCGAACAATGTCCAAACAAGGTAATCCTAAAGGTTAATCTGAAACACAGGCGATGGTCCAGGCGAGGGGTAAACAGTATCCGAACAGGGCGAGACGAGAGGGGCAATCCAAAGACAGGAAGATATCCCCCAAAAAGAAAAAAACACCCCCCAACCAAAAGAGAACTAGACTAACAGTCAAAAACAGACCAAGACTAGAAACTAGGCAAACTCCGTAACATTGCTATCACAGACTAGCGATATGCGCAAACAATACTCGGCAGTTTGAGAAGGATCTGAGTGGGTGTAATATAGTGTGTGTGTGATTGGTTACAGCTGTGTGCAATCAGTGCAATGTCAATATAATGGGAGGGCGACCTCTGGTGGCAAGAGGACAGAAGTCCATGAACAGGATTCGTGACACATACACTCTTGCAGACAGTGAAGCTAAACTGGAAACAATGAACAAGAAGTATAAACGATAAAAACAACATCATAGATATTTGGGCAACACTTTGCATTGACAGCCAATCAGAGTTCAGGTTCAACTAGGCACCAATGCATAGACTGTAACTGGACCAAAAAGGTAATCGAATTAGGGCTGTCAATTTATCAGATTCATTTAATGATCTAAAGAAAAACAAATTAAAAAGGAGTGCATTTACAGTAATAATGCATCAAATCAAGTGAAATGTATTTTTATAGCACTTTTCACAATACACATAGTTTCAAAGCAGCTTTACAGAAAGTAATAATGTTATATCTATAATGAAGATATATAATGATGATACAAGTGATCCTCTGGATTTAGATTTATAGTGTAGTGTAGCACATATAACATTTTTGTTTTATTAAAGATTAAAATGTTGGTCTGTTTGGTTCAAAGCAAGAGTAAACAAATCTCAGAAAGTATGAAAGAAAATATGATTGGGTGTCAGGTCAAAAGTCTGAAAAAGTCTAATTCTCTGCCACATGTCAGGAGAAACAAACAGTTCTCAGAAAGCAACACTGAAGATACGATTCAGTTGTCTTTAAATGGAGAAATAGCCATTTCTTTCCCAACTTGAATTAGCAATCATTTAAGCAAGAGTATAGAGAAATATCGGCTATATGGCTTTCATTTCAGTAAGTAGCATCTCTGGTTTCAGACAGTATTGCTAAAATGTGACAGCGTTCCTTATTGTGATTGAAAGTTACTTATATCGTGATAAAGATTTTTCTCATTATTGGAGCGCGCTTGAAGTAGCACCTTCATGTATTTGTGAATCTGCAGTAATTGTGATTAATTTAACTAATTAATCAACATATCATGTAATTAATCTGATCGAAAATGTAAAATTGGCAGCCCTAATAAAAACATTTCAGCTCTTTTAATGTTTCTAACCCCTGTAATGCACACACATGCTCATGTGGGGACTCAGTTGAAGTGTTGCCATTTTTACCAGGCTTTTTCTTTGACATTTGGTAATATAATTTTTTGTTTCCTTTGTTATGTTTTGGATTTTGGCCGCCTCTCCATGTTAACCCTTTGAATATTTCACCAGGGATAAGTGCTAATTTCAAGAAAAAAAAAGCTTTGCTATTCAGAGGGTTAAAATATAGAGAGAGAGAAAAAAAAACTCCACTTACACCATGGCTTTATTGCATTCGCAGTGTTTTCTGAGTGGATTATGTCTGTGTGTGTTTGTTGTTTAGTATTAGTAGCATGTCTGACAACTGTTATGCTTCACTAACATCTGCATATGCAATCTTTTAGTCTTTCAGGTTGTCCTTTAGCAGATAAAAGCATTCGGAGTATGATGGCCACCAACTCACAAGAACTCAAGTAAGGATCAAACTGTTGTTTTCAAAAACATAATGTTATCCCACTCCAGACCTAAAGCACCAGGGCCATGGCCATCATAGATAATGAGACGCAACAATAGGGAAATTAACCAAAAATTCTGATTAGTGATCAACAAATATGAGTTTATCAATAGCTTATTCTTGAACTATTACTTTAATCATTAATATGTGATTACAGCTTACTAAGCGCCAATACTTATGAACCATGTAGAAGTGCTACTTGATGTTATTTCAGTAGAGACAGTGAGTCACAGTAAGTTTGAAATGTATGATATGCTTATAACTTGAATAGATAATGGAGTATATATATATACATATATATGGATAATTATTATCCATTTAACAGGGCTGGAACAACATGTTATATATATAAGTATGTTAAATATATATATATTATTATAAAAAAAAAAAAATGTTGTGCCAGCCTGTTAAATGGATAAGAATTGCATATCATTACGTCACAACCATAATTTCACCGGGAATACATTTGTAATATGAAAAAAAAGAAGAAAAAAAAATGTGCCACACAATAATAATAATAGCAATAATAATTTAACAAAACTGATCACTGTTGTTTTATCCCCATAACAGAGTTGAACTATTGAGCTTCCCTCGTAAAAAATAATTACACAAACATAAACACACTGTAAAAAAAATTCCGTAAAAAAACGGCAGCTGTGGTTGCCGGAATTTTACCGTAAAAAATACGGTAGCAACGTTTTAGGTTTTAACTTAAATTTACAGTTAAATACCGTAATTCCATTAACTGATATAATGTTAATATACCAACCTATTGAAGTACTGAAATCTGTTTTGTACCTTTGTAATACACTGATAACCAAAAGCAGGTGGTGATGAGAAAGTCACATGATGAACCAAAGCCCATCACAAGCAGCTTTTATAACATTTTAAAAAATAAATAATAACATATATAGAAAGTGCACAGTGTTATTCACACAAACACTAAACACCATCATGCTGACACACATGAAACTAAAATAATGCAATAAACATTCATTTAACAACATTAGGTGTAAAACACAACCCTAATATACAAAACTGATTAGATAAAACTAAGAAGAAACATAGTTATTTAAAAAATAAAGCACCAAATTTGAAATGTAACGCAGGGAATTCTGGGAATGTCAATTTACGGTTATTCACTGTAAATTATACAATCTTTTTCCCCCCCCCAACTTTTCAAAAAAATGGGTATACTACGTTAAAAATTGATGTCCAATTACATGTAATGTCCAATACATTTTTTCACTGTATATAGTAGGGGAATTTACCGTTAACCATTTAACAGGTTTTTACTGTAGCATTTTTACAGTCTTTTACCGTTAAATTCACGGTCATTTTTTTACAGTGCATCCTTAAACACAAAACAGGGTAAACGAGACAGATACTACTAATGTTAGTCAAATAATAAAAGTAGTTAAAAAGATGCTTACAGCAGTTTTGTATCTGATTATTGGACACTTTTTATTTTATTGCTAGTGTAATGAATGCACTGCCTCAGGCTATGAAGCTTCTTTCCTACATTTCTATAAGCCTTGCCTTCATTTAACAAATCATGAGTTTTATTTGGAAGGTTTGTAGAAAGGCTGTTGTGTGAGTCCATATTGATTTTTCTGAAGACGCTGGGAATGTTACGTCAGGGCTGTTCTTTTGCATGCTGGGCAGTAACAGGGTGTATTTCTGTCCCAGGTGCCTGACCCCGGGCTGTGACGGCTCGGGACATATCACTGGCAACTACGCTTCACACAGAAGGTAATGTGCACACACACCCTCGTGGAACAAAACAAAATTCCAATAATAAATAAAAATCCAATTAATGTTAGTGTACTAAAGAGAGTTCACTTTAATAATAACACATTAAAGCACTTATAATTTGAACCGTAGTGTGTTATTCAAATATTACATTTATAGTCAATATATTTTAAATGTACTAAATTACAACTTTGACATTACAAACGAATATATTGAAATACAAGCTCTAATAGAAATGGTATTAAATTGTATTTTAGTTTACCATAAATGTTTGTAAGTATATTCGGCAGTACACTTTGACCATATTTCAAAAGACAATAATTATGAAATGACATATAAAAGTGGGTCAAAAAGCACTGCTAAATGCATTTAATATACATTTAAACTATAATACATTTTCATTCAGTTGTAAACAACATGCAGTTAAGTGTCTGAAAACATTGCATTTAGTTCACACTTTTAAAGCATCTTATTTTTATAATAAATACTCTGTTGAAGTATTTTGAAGTGTACTTCATTTCGCTTAAGTAACAACAGTTTGTTTTTCCTCAGTTTGTCAGGATGCCCACGGGCTCGGAAGACTGGGATAAAGATAACACACAGTAAAGAGGACAAGGAAGACCAGGAGCCGATCAGGTACCGACTCACTGCCTGCGATAACTTCATCTGCATCCACTTCTTCTATGAAGTGACATCCAAACAATAATTATTTCCTTTCCTGGATGTGAATATTGCAAATATAGTCACTGCCACCAGACTTATCAACTCCCTTTGAGAGACTATGTTGCTGTTTTATGACACTAAAGTGATGTGTTCCAATTACTAGACAATATAAGTAGGCAAAAAGTTATAGTTATAATCCAACTTCTGCTACACTCTAAAAAATGCTGGGTTAAATACAACTCAGTGCTGGGTTAAATAGGGACAACCCCAGCAATGGCTGGTTTTTGACCCAG
Source organism: Sinocyclocheilus anophthalmus (assembly GCA_018155175.1). Taxonomy (NCBI): domain Eukaryota; kingdom Metazoa; phylum Chordata; class Actinopteri; order Cypriniformes; family Cyprinidae; genus Sinocyclocheilus; species Sinocyclocheilus anophthalmus. Next base: position 67,027 of record JADLZN010009899.1, read on the forward strand.
CGGTTGGTAAAGTTTACCAACCTTCTGGGTAGTACCCAACCCACTGGGTCAAAACAAAAATCCCAAGGGTGGGTTGTCCCTGTTTTACCCAGCACTGGGTTGTATTTAACCCAGCATTTTTTAGAGTGTAGGTGGCACTATAGGCAGTGTTATTTTTGTTTTGTAGTTTGTGTGAAAGAGATCCCAGTACAGTGAAACAGTAGTTTATTTATGTTTTCAGGTGTCCGGTTCCTGGTTGTGACGGTCAAGGTCACATAACGGGCAAATATGCGTCACACCGCAGCGCATCAGGCTGCCCTCTAGCGGCCAAACGACAGAAGGACGGCTATATCAATGGCCCCCAGTTCACATGGAAGGCTGGGAAGACGGACGGCACGTCATGTCCCACCCCAGGCTGTGACGGCTCTGGACATGTCAGCGGCAGTTTCCTGACCCACAGAAGGTAAAAAAAAAAAGATCAATCTCTCAAACTTTTATTAAAATATGCTTTTTGAATGTAAAGACAAACTAAAAAACCGAATCCTAGTTAAAGATATCTGGAAAGGTAGGCTTTTTCTTTAATTTCCTTGATGTCAAAATAGCAATAGACTGAATGATTCTTCTCAGTTAGCCCATGGCAATCTACTATTTTAAAATAATCACTTAGGCTAAAAATAATAAAATCTTCTATGTCATGCCATTTGGGTGTCTGGTGTCTGATTCTCAGGGGTGCATTTAACCTCAAGGACCTCACTTTATCTTTTCAGTCCAAAATAAAGAAACATCTAATGTTTTAAAAAATCTGTCATGATTTATTTCATCTGTGGAACACAAAGGAAGATATTTTGAAGAATGCTGGTAACCAAATGGGTTTGGTTCCCATTGACTTCCATTGTATAGACAAACTATCAGAGGTGTAAAGAGTACCTAAAAACCAGATACCTTACAGTGAAAATTACTCCAATATACGTTACAAGTCACCAATTCCAAAACAACCTGAATACAAGTCTTAGAGTATCCGATTTTAACAGTACTTAAGTATTTTACTTATACTAAATATAGGCTCAAAGATGCACTAGTCAAAGAGACATGCCAGTGAAAAACTGTAATGTTGTGCAGAAGCTGGGGGAAACAGGCAAAGGACTGGCAAACTGACCTCAACAACTCACAAGGAACTAAAGAAAAACTAGGGCTATATAAACACACAGGGGGCTAACGAGCTTAACATGGAGAGGACAACTTGCAACATCTCACCCTAAACAAAACTTAGCATGAAAGAGAGTCACAGCAGTCCAAACACTATGTGAGTGAAGGCAACAACAAACAAGACCATAATGTTCAGAATCTGCACACATGATAGATTGACCAGGCTATTTATACACTAACAGAAAATCATAAATAGATGGTAGCGAATGCTTTCAGGGCTATTTTTATTTAGTATACTTCATAGTGTACAACATATAATATGCACTATACTATTTTTGTTTGGGTATTCTATGCATAGAGAAAATGCATACTGTGCAAGTGAGCAGTATACATACTGCAGATAGACCTAAGAGAAGTATGCTATTCTAAACAGCACTAGTCAATATTTAGGTGAGAGCGCCCTCTGGTGCTGTGTCAGTGGTGTAGCTGGTGCATTAATCACAACATACCGTATAGTGATTTAAACAGTTGTCAGCTTCTGCAAAGAAGCAATATTTTTTATTAATTTACTGAAAATACAGACAATTCTCAATGTCTATTTTTTCAAAGGTTTGAGGTCGGGAAGAGTTTTTAATGTTTTTGAAAGACATATGTCGGCTCATAAACGACCTTTGCATGTCATTAGGCACAATATACAGTAAAATGTGAAAGATATACAATTTAATAATAAACTGTTTTGTGGCTTAAATGTTTTGGTAATGCATTTTTGTTCAGGAATATTTAATGAATGGAAAGTTCAATAGAACAGCATTTATTTGAAATGGAAATCTTTGCTATTCTGAAGGTCTTACTGGTCCAAATTAAATGTGTTATTGCTGAAAAACGTATTAATTTATTAAAAAAACTAAATCGTACTGATCCCAAACCTTTGTATATGTATATTACTAAATGGGACTTTTTTTACTTGCTACCCACAGTCTCTTTTTGGAGAACAAAAGTGTTAATAATCCATATTTCATGCTCTCTTATTTTTACAGTCTCTCTGGTTGCCCACGTGCCACAGCAGCAATGAAGAAAGCCAGACTATCAGGAGTGGAGATGCTCACAATAAAACAGCAAACAAGCAATGGTAAAAGAAAAAAAAAAGTTTAAAGTCTCACATTAAGACTGTACAGCTAAAAACCAAAACAAATGATGACGGTCTCTGCATGTCTGTAATGATACCAATTATACATATCATGGTTTTTAATGCTTGGGAATAAATCAAACCAACCGAGAGTGTATGCGAGCACACTTATAGAGTAAGCACGCAGTCAAACAAGAGGGTGTTTTTATGTGCAGGTATGTATTCTTTTTCTGCTATAAATTATGTTTGTCTGTTCTCACTCTAGGTTTAGACTGTGACACAGATGTTAAACAGCTGGATGAAGATATTAAAGATTTAAATGAATCAAATTCACAGGTGGAGGCGGATATGATCAAACTTAGAACACAGGTGAGGGTATTTATAGAATGAGCTTTGTACTCCATATATGAGTATTAACTGAGTACATTATACTGAGTCAATGTTTGGAATATTACAGTGTTTAATGTTTTTGAAAAGTATCTTCTGCTCACCAAGGCTGATGTTGTACTGCTTAACCAACTGTAATATTGTACATAATACTGTAACGAATCTTCCACTGAAGGCCAGCGTAAGTGAGAACCCAAGTGCAGTTTATTTAAAGGTGATATCCAAACATCCAAACAAGAAACACAGACTTGACTTGACTTGGCTTGGCTTGGCTTGGCTTGGCTTGGCTTGACTTGACTTGACTTGACTTGACTTGACTTGACTTGACTTGGCTTGGCTTGGCTCACCAACAGTGGGTTAAATACATTCAATACAGGACCAAGAACAATGACAACATTCATGGCGACTATAAATTTAATACAAAAAGGTCACCCATGACAAGAATCCAACAAATGACAGACAGGACATGACTAAGACTACCAATCAGAAACGGGCCACAATGAACAGAGGAACCAAAATGGAAAGAATACATAAAGGCAAGGAAGCATGACACAAACAGGGACCATGACTAAACTCCAAAATAAAAGACATGAAAACATGAACATGAAACACAACCCAAAACACCACATTACAAATACTGAAAAAATAAACTTTGCATGGTTTTCATTAAATTATTATGAAAGAGCAAAAATGGTTTCCTACATTGGTATCAATCAATCAATATTTGAACACCAAAAATAATTGAGCAGCAAACCAGCATATTTGTCACATATATATTCAGTTTTATGGACTTTTAGTTTGTATTCTTTAGTTCCTATGTTTTATTTTTCCCGTCACTATTCAGTTGTGAATACCTGCACAGGTATTAGCCATTATACCCTCATTTGCTTTGTATTTAAATTGCAGTCTTTTCAGTTTTCAGTTGTCCGTTCACGTCTATGTTACAGGTTGTGCTTTGTTTGTCTGCCTGTTTGGAGTACTTTAAGCAGATTACTAAAAGACTTTTGAAACATTATCTTCATCTTCCTGTTCTTCCTTCAATCCTGCGTGACAATATTACACTCTAAAAAAATGCTGGGTTAAATACAACCCAGTGCTGGGTTAAATAGGGACAAACCCAGCAATTGGGTTGTTTTGTGACGCGGTTGGGGTAACAGGTTAATCAGTTTAACTATGTTTAAATTTAACCCAAACCTTCGGGGTAGCTAACCCAATCGCTGGGTCAAAACAAACCAATTGCTGGGTTTGTACCTATTTTACCCAGCACTCGGTTGTATTTAACCCAGCATTTTTTTAGAGTGTAATATTACTAATATATATTACACTGAAGACTGGAGTAATGATGCTGAAAATTCAGCTTTGATCACAGAAATACATTACATTTGAAAATATATTCAAATAACAATATGGCTATTTTTACGGTGTAATTTGATCACCTAAATGTAGCGTTTGTGAGCAGAAAAGTTGTCTTTCAAAAAAAAAAAAAAAAAAAAAATCATAATTAGGCCAAACATAGCGAAAAGTAGTGTATAAACATTTCTCATTTACTCAAGTGCATAGACCATGATTTAGACTTTTTTTTTTTACTGGAATAATAATCTGGCCCACTTACATTATATAGTATTAGATGGACCTTCCCTCCCCTTGCCTCCTTTTTTCTTCCGTTCTGACTTGCATTTAAACTCTTGTATCCAAATCTTCTCTTCATTTGTATTTTTGGTCACTGCTGTTTGACATATAGAATATGTCTGGTCTGAAATCACGACTTGGCTCTCAGGAGAAGTTAGTGAATGCAGGAGAATTCCTACAGAAATCATGGAGGGCAGACAGTTGAAAACAAATGATTTAATATATATGTAGGGTGATACTATTCAACTATTCAAGTACAACAGAGATGTGTATGACAGTATCTATAACAACATGTATAATGAGCATTCAGTGGTACAATAATGCTGCTGTCAAATGCACTTCCTCTTCAAAATGCCCATCTTGCCAAAGTGTTAATTAGAGATGAGCGTTGTTAAAAATGGCATTAATTTCACTGTTGTGCTGATTAAATAATCAAATGAATCACAAATAATCACATGCCATAATTTGCTGAGAAAAGCTCAGAATGAAGATAATTGAAGACTTTACGTTATTGTAGCAGACATGTAAATTATTTGAATGCACAAGCTAAAGTGTCTAATATGTCAGTGTCATTACAGTCAACTTTGATAAACTGCCTGTGGTAGAATTGTCAAATTTCACTTTTATCTAAAATTGTATTATTGTAACACCTTTATTTAAAAAATGGTTGATACATATTGTGATATATTCATTACCGTTTAAACGTTTGAGTCAGTAAGATTTTTTTAAGGAAATTAATACTTGCATTCATCAAGGATGTGTTAAATTGATCAAAAGTGACAATACAGGCGTTTTAATGTTACAAATATTTATATTTGAAATAAATGCTGTTGATGTGAACTTTCTATTTAGCAAATAATCCTGAAAATTGAAACTGTATCATGGTTTTCACAAAAATATTCGACAGCGCGACTGTTTTCAACACTGATAATAATCAGAAATGTTTCTTGAGCAGCATATTATACTGATTTCTGAAGATCATGTGACACTGAAGACTGGAGTAATGATGCTGAAAATACCATCGCATGAATAAATATATTCACATTGAAAACAGTTATCTTATAATTGTAATAATATTTTCTATAATATTAGTTTTTTCGTATTTTTTTTATACAAAAGATACAGATATTAGGGTGCGGTATTGTAAAAAACATTACTGAAAAAAAACTTCCTAGAACGCTAGTGTACAGATCATGAAAAAAAAAAACAGTACATTTATGGTATACGGTATAAATGCAGCATGTGGTGTGAAATGAAACTGAGGTCGAAGTTTCTTCCCGTAAAATCATTTATCAAAATTTAATTTAAAACATTTTCAAGCCCACAATGACTTACGGTAGTCTTAGTTCAAACAAACGAATAATAATTGATGGTGTTACGCTGATTGAAGACGTTATCACAAAATTTACAATTACCAATTCATGTCCACAGATTACCCCAAGGGCGTCTAATCTGAAGTCCTTAGAGAAGAAAAACAAAGCGTGATTGACCAGCACAATGATATCGCTCCGAATGAGCTGGCACCGACTCACGACATGATATAAACAGTTAGCTAATATACAGCTAAATTATTGGTAAGGGCCACCATCCAATCCCGATAGGAGACAAGTGTGGACAAAGAGCATATTACTTTATTTGTTAGTGAGGAAACAATTTAAAGAAACTTTATTAGCTAGGCCCGCAGTTCTGGTCCATTCAGAAATTTCGCATAATAGTCTGTGCTTCAAAACTATGAGTCCATAGTGGAAAATTGTAGAGTCAAATTTAATACTTGGTTGTTAAACTGGTAACCAGCTCCGCTTAACACAAAAAACTGGCAATAAAAACAGTCTGAGTTGGTTTGCTGGTCTTAGCTGATCTCCCGGTCAGGCTGGTTTTATCTTAAGCGGGTTTAAGATGGTCTACCCAGCAACGAGTTAGCTTGAAAACATGTTCTTCAAATCAGTCCCAAAGATTTAGAAGCGTAGACATTCTGATTAGAAGTTTCATTCGTCTCATCTCAACTTGGTAAAGAAATATTTGGTTACAATTTATTTTAAGGTGTCCTTATTACAGTATAAAAAGTACTGAGTAATATTAATTAACTAAATTAGGATTAGGGTTTGGTTTAGGGTTAAATGTATGTAATTATGCATAATTTATTGCTATTATAAAAGTAAGTACATGTAATCATGTGCCTAACAAGACACCTTTAAAAGGATAAAGTGTTTATTAATATTGTGTCAGTCAGCATGTATTTGAATCTCCATAGCTTGTTCACTGATTGTCATATTTTGTCAAGCTGATATACAATCACTTCTACTGAGGGCTTTTGTATATTGAGTTTGCTGTGGCTCATATATGGTCTATTTCCTTAATCTCACACAGTGTTGTTACTGTTTATAAGGGTTTTTCATTTTGTGTTGCAGTTTTTGAACGCTGAGGTGGCTCGATGCTGCCTAAAATATAGATCATTACGGTGGGCGACGGGGTCACTGAGTCCTAGGTAATGAATTGTGTTTATGTGGTTTAAGGTTCAAAAGACACATTATTTTCCATATACTGTACATAATTGTTTCTCCTCTAGGCCCCGCCTTTCTGCAACATCGAATTTTACAAAGCTCATCGGTCTGAAAAGCGAGGTTGGCTCTGATTGGCAAGCTATCCAGTGTGTTGTGATTGGCGAATACCTCAAGCGTGTGACGTAAATATTACGCCCCTTACCATACTGTGATGCCCTGTCCGGCCGGAGCGACGAGACAAAAACATTTAAAACCCATTACAAACGAGGCATTATTTCCCCAGTGGGGAAATAATTACTGATTAAAATGACTTATACTATCTTTTTACGCGCTGCGTTGCATCGCACCACGTAAACATAAAACCATGTCTGCATTGGTGATCAGGAGAAATGACTCATACACACAAGTGCTACTCTATCACTAGCTCAAAACCTCGCGTTTGCATCGTCAGTGCAAATCCTTTAAATGAAAACGTTAAGATAACATTTAAAAAACTCACTTTATAGTCTGTGAGTCAGAAACAGCCGGCATTGTAGTCTACTCTACAAGGATCAGTAAACAGTCCTCCATAAAATGCGATGCAAACATCTGAATATTTGGGTGTTGACACTGTCGAAGAGCGTTGTGAAATAACAACTAACCACTGATTCTCCTCGTCCGTGCGCTATTTGAAGACCCAAACATTAGTAAGTAGTTTCGCTTTCACTACTGAACACAGCGTAAACACACGGCGTGCCTTGAGTGAGCGGAGGCCAAAGGGCTAAGGAGACGGCACGGCCGGCGGATTCGACGACAGGATGCCGGCGGAGGGCTCTGCGGCAACCCACATTTGCCGACCCGGGCTGGACTCCGCTTAGGTCCACGGTGAACCAGTGATTTTCAACCAGCACGGATCATGCTCCAGGCATGATGAAGCAGATATCGTCCTCTTTTGGAAAGCCAAACCAAGTAGTTGCGCTTTCACAACGAAGCACACAGCGCCTTCCCGACATGGCGGCGGCAGCAACACATACTACAGCGAGAATAAAAGGTATGCCTTCTTTCTTTGCGTGAACATATGCGTGCCGTTATGCAAATCTTCCCACATAGCGACGTAGAAATGTGGGGGCGTGTTAGAACGAGCCGTTTTAGGTAGGTGTGTTGACTCTTTTATAAAGAATATCTCATTGGATTGGAGACTTTAGTCTTTGCAAATTTACAAATCTTCTTTATGCACCAAGAACTTGTAAAACTCCAAAGAGAAAGGAAAAAAATTAAATCGCATCATATGACCCCTTTAAAAGATTTAGATGAAGCTTAATCTCAGGAAACAGTGACTTTTTCTCTCTTTTATTTTCGACTTCCACTTAATTTGAAAAGTTTACTGCTGAACTTAAAGAAGTCGCATTTTCGCACCTAAATCAATCCCTTGTGAAAAAGAAGTGTACTTAATTGTATTGAATGTGCACTTGTAGTGTACTTTAGATCTTAAAAGTACATTTAAAAGAAACACTGTTCTTGCAGGTAATATATTAATGAAATAAAAGGCCACTTAAATGCACTTAAAGAGAGACACTTTCATGACTATAATTCACACTTAAGTACATTTTGTAATTATGTCAAATTGAAAGTTATGTACTTTATGTATCTCAAAGTACACTTTTGTCATGATTTAAAGAAGTACACGTATTTTAACTAACATACTAAAGCACAAGTACTTGATTAGAATTTTAACTGTAGTTTGCTAATTAAAGAGAATATATTTGATGTGTACTACATTGTAAAAGACAATAGAAATTACAATAGAAATTATTATGAAATTACATAAAAGATTAACTTAAGTCCTACTTGAGTGGGCCAAAAAGCATGTTTACGTTCAGGTCACAGCATTTAATTTAAATTGAATCTATACATTTTCATTTAATTGTAAATACTATTTTCAATTTTATTAACGATTTTTGTAGTATTCAAGGGTGAATTAACTGAACTTGTGCCACTTTTATCAAAGTAAGAATAATCAGCGGCTTTTACATACAAAATGTCAATGCAAAACCAGCTAATAGCTGCATTAACTAGCTGATATCATCATATAGCATCACATTACATCACATTATTCATTGTCAATATCTTTGCAAAATCTGCAAACAAAACAAAACAAACAAAAACAGTTTTTCCAGATGCGTTCTTAGATTGGGTGTAAAGACAGAAGTGGCCAGGTCTTGAATGTATTGAGCATGTTATTTGCTGTAAGCTAATACACTTTTTGTTTTTACCTCTAGAAATCCCTTCACAAAGAGCCTCCAGTTAGACATAGCAGCTGTTTACATCAGAGAGTAAGGCCACAGTTTAACTCTTACCCTTTTCATACATATGAATATTTGTATGCTGTGAATACTATGTCGTTTATATCAGTCAAGTATAAATGGCTGAGCGCCGTTGGTGCTAGTCATGCTAAAAGTCATTACTGATTTATTCTTATGCATTCATGTCCCCCTGAATAGATTTTGTTGTTCATGCTTAATACTGACTTTTCACTTAATCAATTTTTAATAACCATTCAGTCAGCTTTAGTCCTTCACATATTTTTTCCCCATTAATGAATGCTACCAAATCCAGCCATTCCCATTTAGACTGAATTGACTGAATAAATGATGTTTACCACAGATGTTTTATGTTTGCACATTGTATTTCTTTTAATTCAAAAGTTTTATTGTGGCTGCAACAAGTTGTTTGAAGAATTCACATCAGGGTTTGCAAAATTCATAATTTAAGAATTGACTTCCTTTCAGTTCACAACTGTCAGTGTGAATTTAATTAAATTCACACACTAGATGTTGAATTGCAATGAAAAGAAATGAACATTTTGCATTTGAAATCACAGTCACGTAAAGGTTTTGTGACAAAACCTAGTTTTGACAAATGATGCTATTATTATATTTTCCCTGATACACATTATGAGCCGTTTTATGATAATAAATCTTAAAACTAAGTTTTATTTTGCATATAGTAGCAAAAACAATGTCCACCACATTGTTCTCAGATCCCTTCATAATAAATGAATAAATAAATCTGGGAACTGAAGTTGGGGGTTACAAATGAATAATGTTAATTGTAATATTTACAGAAAGAATTTTCCATAATGCTATTTTAAAATAGCATGAACTATGAAAACAGACTTGATTATTATCATCGAATGTTTCTGCAAATAGCCCATATGTTTTTGGCCAATTACACAGACTGCATTTATTTATACAATTATGCATCCTGTGAATTGTAGACAGGAATAGCAATAATCCAAGAACTGTATTATAATTAAAGACTTAATTCTCAGAGGTGTATAACCCAGATTCATGTTTTGTCATCATCTTCCACATACTGAATTTCATCTGACAGGAGCTTTCCTCTGTGTTTGACAGGAGCCGATGAGCGAACAGAACTTTGACGCATACGTGACCACGCTAACAGACATGTACACCAATCAAGAGCACTATCAGAGTCCAGAGAACAAGGCCCTGCTAGAAAATATAAAACAAGCGGTACAAGGCATTCAAGTCTAGCATCTCAGAACGTTCCTAAGACGAAGGAATACTGGGGAAAGAAAAAAAAATCATAATAATCATATGGGATGCCTCATGCTTTGCTGTTGTAGTTTATCAAAGTGTTAAATTCCATGTTCTTTTAAAAAATGCTGACTAAACATGATTTTTTTTAAACAGGGTTTATTTTTTCTGGCCTTGCTTAGAAAAAAAGAACGATCTGCAAAATAGTTTTTGAAAGTATTCACATTTTGTACGTTTTCATATTGGCTAATGTGACTCCTTCTTCTGGCTGCTCATTGATGCACCTTTTTAGTGTATATTTCTGAACAGTAATGCACCCACTACTGAACATTAGTTGATGCTTGCTGAAAAGTGTCACGAACTGGAAAAAGGTAGCCAGTGAACATTTCCGCTCATTTTAAAGATGTTTTGTGCCGTCTAATGGAAATGATAAGGGTCTTTTTATATTAAAAGTATAGTTCACCAAAAAATTTAAATCTGCTGAAAATACACTCATCCTCAGGCCATCCAAAATGTAGATGAATTTGGTTACTCGTCAGATTTGGGGAAATGTAGCATTCCATTACAATGGATGCTCTGCAGTGAATGGGTGCCGTCAGAATGAGGTCAAAAAGTGATAAATAACATACCATAATCCACAAGTCTTCCACACCACTCCAGTCCATCATTTAACGGCTTGTGAAGCCAAAAGCTGCGTGTTTGTAAGACACAGATCCACCATTAAGACTTTTTAACGTCACATCCGTTCTGTGCTTAATCTACGATACGTCTCGAAGCTCCCGCGCCAAAAAAAGTCAGCTTGTCCGAATCATAAGAGAAATATGTAGAGATCAAACACCATTTACAAGCCGTATAAGTGCGGCTGGATTTTAATGTGAGACAACAAAAGGAGATGGACTTTCAAGGCAGCCGAACAATATATGGATTATGGATCTCCTATTTTGGCCAAAGTGGCAGTTGACCTTAAAAAAAATGACTACGGATTTGCCTTCTTAAAAACATGGATCTTTTTGCTTCACAAGATGGAGTGGTGTGGATTGCTTGTGGATTATTGTGATGTTTTTATCAGCTGTTTTGACTTTCATGTATGAATGGCATCACAGGCACTGCGAGCATCCATGCTGATGAGACACTGATTGCAATGCCCTACATTCTACAAATCTGTTCGATTAAAAAACAAAATTAATCACTAACACTTGAAAAGCATTGGCAAGGTGAGTCATTTCCGCAAATTTTCCTTTTTGGGTGAAGGATGACTTTAATAGTATTATAAGTAAATGGAAAGTGATGTGTTAAATAAAAAACCAAAAGGGGGGGGGGTTCGTTTTTTTTTTTTGTCCCTTCTTTTCCTTTCTTCACGGTGGTGTTAAAAACAAAGAACATAGAAATTAATTTGGTTTGTGAATGTTTTATTTTAAACGTCATGGCACAGAAAGCTTACGGTGGAGACTCTGTTACTGCTTCAAAATGCAAAAGGAAATGCTTTGATTATTTATAGCTCCGTCATTTAATCTGCATCAATGTAACTGCAATAGCGGCTCGAAACATCACGTTGTGATTTGGTCTCTTCTTGAAATAACAGTAGCCGGAATGGAACTGTCTCAGCAATATATTACTTATCCATGTGTATATTAAAAAAAAGAGATGCAATCTATGTGGTGGGTATATGCAATTTCATGTTTGTAAACAGTGGAAGCTACAAAATCTTTTTACTATATGTAAATGATTGATTTTTATATAAATCTTTTAATACAAATGTTTTAAAGGGACGGAAAGGTGGAAATTAGGTTTAGAGACGTACAATGCTCTACACATTTGTTTCCATGCTTGGATGTTTGTACAGTATGGAAACTAAAGCGGAAGGCATCTGTAAAGAAAATAGACAATGAAAACGGGACCTCAACATGGTTTTGACCCCACTTTTGGCCAGAAAGATATTTGTTTTTTTTTTTTTTTTTTACACTCATTTCCACTTCGGTCGTGTGCAATCTTACATGTCTTATTTGGTCCATCGAGGGAGTCGGGGATGATCAGAAATTCAGCGTTTGAGGAGATCAGAGATTACAGGGATTTGAAATATTAATGAGGACAAATATTTACCGCGGATCTATGTGCATTTAACCCAATTTTTAATAAACAATGCAGTTCGTTGAGACGTCTACTATCATTAAAACAAAATTCATCCCAGCCAAGGCAATTTATGTGGGTGCTAGAAGTGTCACTGTGACACAAAACATAATAGGAGTAGAGTAGTAGTCAATCGAAATAAAGCATTTTAAGAAAAAAATCTCCCACTGCAATGGGATCGGTTGTTCAAGTCAGCGTTTTCAGAAGCTTTGGGTGGTGTTGCGGCATCTGTGCACGCCTTAATTCATGTAACCTGTAATAACTTTCTTATTTGAGAGCTAAGGTGCTTGTACTTCACTGGATCTCGTCCATTGTACTAATCAGTCCTTTTTTAGGGCTCCATCATTATGTACAGCATCACATCGCAGCTTTTGCCAATATTAGTATATGCTGGCGATGAGTAAGAAATGCTACCGTATCAGTTTTTGAATCGATTATCGTCATCGGTACAATGGGAATTTAAGCACAAACATAGTGCTCCTTTTTACCTTTTTTTAAGACATATAGGAGCTAATTAATCAAGGCAAGACTCGAAGAAGTCACATTATCAAATGCCCGAGTTTCCAGAGAATTATTGGTGACAATGTTATGAGTTTGAACGGGGTATCCCACGGGATTTTGTATAAACTATCGTGCTCTCTGTGGAACTGGAGTTTGATTTATTTTTGTACAATGCAGCATGAATTTGTTTTGATTTTACTATAAATGTGTGAGATCACAAGTTACAGTGATTTTTCATTTTTAAAGTGTGAAATTTGTACAATATTTGTCATGCTGGATGTTGACACATCGTACTCTGAATAAAGAAAATGGTGTTGCCACAGACTTGACTACATCTTCTATGAATGCAAAATAAGTTAGAGAAGAAGAAATGTATGAACTCAAGGAAAATGTAGCTTTAAAATGGCGAGGTCACGGACACACTGCTGCTGTGTTAATTGGTCCGTACTTGAGCATTCCACTGCTGTTATTAGTTCATACTGTAAAACAGCAGTGTTGATGTAATCTTTAGTCAGTGTGCGACTAGGATGAGCAAGGTACAGTATCTGTCTTCCTATGAAGGTAAATCTCTAGAGAAATACATGCAATAATCATGAACTGTTGTTGTAATTAATATTACAAAAACATATTTCTGAATATATTTCATATCTCTGTTCCTTGTTGTGCACGACTCTTCCTATCTACATGCTGCTGTTTGAGTGACAACGGGCAAGGACGATCACTGAACGCCTATAAATTACCAAAGTTCAATAATTTGACTCCATAATCTGAATATCACATATAAACACTGGAGTTGAGAGAATTTGATTGACATTATGTGTGTTTTTGATGTTGATGTTGTGTGCTGCTTGGATGAACAAGGTATTTTCCGTCCATTTAGGAAAATAAAAATAGGCATGTACATCATAAATGATTCAGTTTTATTGAAATAAGTAAAACATGTATTTGTGAAATATCATTCTAATACTGGTTTTCTCTGTTGTGCATGGCTGTCTACATCTATTGTACATTGTACGGTTCGAGCCGCCTAAGTGGTAAATGTGACAATAACACGGTAAGTTCAGTAACCCAACTTTTCCCTACTGTAAAATCAGAATGCCTTTCCTTTGAATGCATCAGAAAATCACTGTATCTGTATGATCTTAGATGTTTCTTTCCGTGCTTGGCTCTGTTCATCTACATGCGCTCCATAATGGCAAAAAGTGTCGTTTGACAACATTAACACAGTAACCCAATTTTTTTTTTAACTGTGCAGGCTGAAGGATCTGGAGTTGAACACTGGAAGAAAATATGTTAGACGTGCTACTGTCCTTGCTAGTCCTTGGAGTCATTAACATCCACCTGGACCAGGGATGGGCAACTAGCGGCCCACGGGCTGGATATTGCCCGCAGTATCTTTAAATGTGGCCTGCTGGACTGTATTATATTTTAAAATGAATGGAATGATTGCTTTTAGATTAGGATGCCAATACTAACTCCAAACAGGAGAAATAGCTCGTTTTCAGCTGATCCCTGTATTAATTACAGCATAGTAGGAGTTGCGTGCTAAGGTGAACGTTCACCAAAATTAGCAGAAAGAAGTGAAAGATGGACTATTAAAATCATGGTTTCCAGTCAAGACCCATTTGTTCGGTTTGTTTAGAAATAAAATCTGTAATTTTTTATTTAAATTGCCGTTACACCACTGCTCACAAAGAGAAGTATGAAAGATACACCACTTATCTCAGATATAAAACGTAAGTTACATAATCAACAAAACCTAAACGTTTTTGCCAAATGCATGACAGAAATATATGCACTAAATTGTTAAGTTCTTATACTCAGTATTTTCATTCATGGTAATATGTGGAGTATGGTAATACCATTTGGAATAACTACATTATATTTTGAATAAGCATTTTTTTAACTGTTCCCCGAGATGTGTTAAGAAGGTTTTGTAGGCGCGTAATCAAAAGCAGGACATTGCAAATTTACAGACAATGCAATTGAAATATTTGCATACTGCTTGTTGGGGTATTATTGCTTGTCATTTGACAACAAACTTTCCCATTTGATTTAGCAGAATTTGTATAGTTAATACAATCTGAGTCTGTCCTGTGTTCATCCATAACTGTCTGGTTTGGTTCAGCTACCAAATCAGACATCAAGAGACTACAACGGACAGTCAGGACTGCTGAGAGGATTATTGGTGCCCCTCTGCTCAGCCTCCAAGATCTTTACATCTCCAGAGGAGGGAAAGGGCTGGTAAAATCACCTTGGGAACCCCTCACACCAGAACACTTCTCTCTTCGAACTGTTGCCTTTCTGGTCAGCGCTACAGCGCAACTGACCACCAGAACAGCCAGGCACAAGAACAGTTATTTCCCACAGGCTATATTCAGTCTGAAAAATTAATCTTTCATAATTATACATCGTCCATCACAACTAACATAGTATATTTATATTAAACTGCACACTTTGTAAATAACATATCTGCACACTAATAAACATATCTGTACATTTATCTAAACAATTACATTTTTTCCTATACTTCTATTTCTGTATATAGTACATTATTCAATTTTTCTTTTTATTATATTAGTTTTATATTACATCCCTACTGTGTTATTCCTATGTATGTCTACATTATCATGTATGTCTGCACTATGTTTGTTCTTTCTTCTACACTGGAAGCTCCTGTAGTCAAGTCAAATTCCTTGTGTGTGTAAACATACATGGTAATAAAGCTCTTCTGATTCTGATTCTGATCTGTAAAGACATTTATCAAATTAGTAATGTACAAACATTAATTACAGGCTAGGTACATTGCTTTCCCTCAGTAAAAAGAAAAGGTGTGAGTGTGGATTCCTAATCTTAGACTATTACAAAACTGAAACACCAAAGTTATTAATTATTGGTATATTTAATTATAGTCGTATATTGAATTTATTGTTTTCATATTTTACTTTTTTTTTTTTTTTTACAATTATATGTATATATTATATATATATTAACTATATATATATTATAGTTTTCAGTACTATAGCTCTCCACAGTTGTCTGCACTTGAGAGGGTTTAATACTTTATAGAGAATTCAAGTCTGCATACTTGGACTGCGTACTACGTACGTACTACGTTGATGCCGGTAACGCACGTACTCTGAAGTGTGTAGTAGGCGAAAGTTTAGTAGGATGGGCTTTTATCGTGAACATGATTGAGGAGGCTCTGATTGGTCTTTTATGCCGTCTAGCAGCCGGGCTGTAACACTGCCCTACTTCCCACTGGATTCCTGCGCACTGGCTGGTCATGGCGTTGCGGACTGTCCGAAACTTACCCTGTGTTTTAAGTGTACTCGGCGTGTTGCTCCTCAGCAGTGGCCCATCCCGAGTCTTCTCATGCCCGAGCCGCTGTTTATGTTTCCGTACCACTGTCAGATGCATGCATTTAAACCTGGAATCAGTGCCCGCTGTTCTTCCTCAGACAACAATCCTGTGAGTACACTACTCTCTTTTTCTCTGAGAGACACAGGAACTGTCGTTAATGTCTTTTGTGTGCTTACCTGCTTTGTTTGTTTGTTTGTTTTTCATCTAATGTTACAAATATTACAAACTAGTAGTTAGTACGTTGTCAGTGTAATTATTATTGTTGAGGGTTTGAGTCAGAGTTGCGCTCACCGGATGCATACTAAGTACAGATGAGTCTAAGTGGCAGCGTTTCGCTCCGTGCTCTGATTAACGTTGCGTTCCTCATCTGGACTAGTCTTTGTTTCGTGGACACTGCGGTTTTGTCTCACAACTTTAACCCTAAACCTACCCACCCAGGCAGCATTGTGGGCGTCATAGTAGCGATTCGAGTCAGCTAGATACTGATGCACACTCAGACTCAAATGCTGCATGTACTTATATGATGCTCTTAATTACTGGAGCATATGCCATGGGGCCTGTTCCAGTATGAGACAATATGCCACTTGAGAGCGCGTGTTTCTGCCACGGAATAATAATAAAAACAAAGTAATATAGTAAAAATGACTTTTTATCGCAATTGTGAGTTTATATCTCACCGTTCTTGATTTTTATTTTCAAAATTGTGAGTTTATGTCTCACAAATCTGAGTTTACGTCCTTGCATTTCTGAATTTATATATTTAGAATTGTTTCCATAGTGCAGATATGAACGTGTATTTTGTAAAATCCTTATAGGTTAATAGAAATGACTACATTGCGTTGTCTTAATAGACATTTAGAAGTTAAAGTACTTTTTTTAAGTAGGTGCTAAAAATCTAAATTTGTAAAAAAACAAAAAAAACAGTTTTTGAGTTTTTAAGTGTGTCCCATCTGGGTAATCAAAAGTTGTGCACGCTTGTGGTCTTCAGGCCCACTTGAACACTTTGGCCAAATACTGGTGAAATCTCATGTAGGTGGACAGATGCAAAGACTGCAAGTGTGGGGCTCGGGACAGGCCATTACAGAAATGCTGCATGTTATGTGCTACAATGCTGTCTAGATAGGCAGCACACTGAGGTTTTGAGTCGTAGCCAGTGGCAGTCCAGATGAGTGGATCCTATCGTGTTCAGCTCACAGACTTCAGCACTGACATGGTTAACGAAACTTGACAGTGTTTGCAAAGAAAGGTCAAAACCTTCGCATGTGCTTTTTTCATTATGTGTGGAGATTGAGTTGTTGGTTGAAATGAATCATGATCATGTGTGTGTTTGTGTTGGGTCGTTTTGATTGAGCCCATTCGTCACAAACCATTTTGATTTGTGTTATTGTTGAGAGTTATACATGTTTTATAGCAAGGATGTAACCAAACACATATTGGTGGATCTGAAACAGGGCTATTAAATAGCATTGTATTCCACATAAGGGTGGGAAATAATGCACTTTGTGAGGCCCTCTGATTTCAGCCATATGCAGCACTTTGTCAAAAATTAAAAGGAATTATAAAATGTTCATTTGATTACATTTAAGATTAAGTTAATGTTTTATGACCTCATTTGATTATCACCATTTTTGATCATAAATTTGTATGTAGTCATAAATCCAGAAAAATGAAAAGACAACACAGAATTACTTATATATATATATATATATATATTAATATCTAGATACGTTTTTTTTTTTTTTTTTTTTTACAATAAGAGACTAGGTATACAGCTTTCATTATTAAACAGAATCCCGAGAAAATGAAAACACAGAATTTGGGAAAAATAAAACAGAATTTAGGAAAAAAAATAAAACAGATGTATGGACCCTAAAAATTTAATTTTTGTTGAATTGGTGGAAAAATGGTGTTAAATTGCATATGTTTCAGGATTTCAATTAATTAGCATGCTTTTCGATTACAATAATTTGATCTAATTATTACAACGGAATCTTGAAAAATAAACGGAAATGAAAGAATTTGGGGAAAAAATAATTGGAATTTGGAAAAAAAAAAATACAACCGATTTCATTGGGCTGTAACTTTGCTCAGTCTGTATCACTTCTTACGGTGTAAAGTGTTGCCTTTGAGGCTTTGATGCAATTGCAACAGTAACAGCATTGTTTTACACAGTCTCTCCTGACTAATGAATGAATGAATGTTTTTTTCAGCAGCTTCTTTAATGAAGTCTTTTATGTGGGTCACTGTGTTAAAGCTCCGTGTTTCGGTCTCAACAGGAACAGTGTGAACTCATGACCAGATGCATAATGATGCTGAATATCACACCATCAGTCTGCGTCTGAACCTTTTGGCAATTCAGAGCTGGTGTTTTATAGATAGTAAGACAGAAAAGGGTGGATCCCAAATCGCTCTGAATTTGCAATGCATTCCTCGGCTGGTTTTAATAGCCCCATGTGACAGTTGTATGCATTTGTTTCCAGACCCACAATGCATCTGTGCAACTGCAAACAGACAGAGGCCTGCATTCAGATTTGTGGCTGATTGCAAAGGAGTGACTTAAACTCAACGGGGGTGCAGAGTGCTCTCCATTAGCAGAACTCCACATCTGTCTGCAAGACGCCCATCCAGAAACTGAAGCCTCTTGCCTTCAACAGCGCTGGCCACAGCTGAAATCCTGATTGAGGCCAGCACATTATTATGCTTTTGAGGTCTGTCGTTGTGTCTGAGCAATAGGAAAGTGTGGTGTGAAACTTTGTGTACTTTTTAGACTCTTCATTTTGGGAGAAACATAGGGCCCTGAGAAATCAGCTTTATTTATTTATTTTTCAAAATCCCATTTAATTTTTTTTTCCAATTGGTAATTTTTTTTTTTTCGGCATTCCATTTTAATGGTTAAATTAAACTATAATAATCAGAAAGCACATCTAATCCACTTTGATGATTTAATTACGTTTTAATAATCAAACAGCATGTCTAGTCAATTTAAATAATTAAAATCTTGTATCTTGAACAGTTTAACAAAAATATATTAAAATATTGTTTAAGTACATTTTTATGGCCTTATGAAATCCATTGTATTTTTTCCCAATTCTGTGTTTTCCGAGGTCCATTTATTTTTCACCTTGAGCGTCATGTGTGCTTCAGTATGTGTAGGCTTGTCGCGATAGACGGTGCTGACGGTGTACTTGTAGGTGCACTTTTGTTCTAATTCCAAAATGTTTGTGCAGGAGTTGAACATTGTAAACCAACCACAGACATGCATGAATGCAAAGATCAGAGCCCTTAATGAGCCTATAGACCAATCACTAACTACAACAGATCCTAATGAGCAGTCTGATTGACTGATGCACAGTATCTGAGCCCTGGTATTAAAACATGTTTTCGTCGATCTGATCATAAGTGGACAATGCTAAATAAAGTTGTCAACGCAGTCTAAAACGTTTTGAGCTTGTCCACTTTCGACCACTTCCAGAGGTAGTCGAAAAAGCATTTGACCGGATTGCACTCGTAGTGTGGACGCTCATGTGGTTGAATGCATTCAAACAGTCACTAAAGACCACCTACTCTCCGCTGACTGAGCTAATTAAACAATTTGATGTTCATTTCTTATCTGTTATCCGACAGCGCAATTTTGACTGATGTGTGTAGCAGAATTTTTTGTCCATGCAGTAAACATTTTAAAAACAGCTTTGAAAAAAACCCACAGCGTTCGGCTCATATGTAAATTGCGCAAGCTTATTTCACAATATTAGATTGAAAGATCAGAAAAAGCCCACAAACACTGGCCCATAGACCCTCCTCTCAAAAGAAATCAGGCCAGAAGTGGTCGAAAGTGGACAGAAGAGGCGTATTAAAACACCAGGTGTGTTCTACGGTGGCCGAGAAGTGCAGAACAAATCACAATTCTGAAAACAAAAGAACAAATTACAAACGCAAATGCAAGTCTAAAAAACAAAATAACAATTCAGAAAGCACAACAACATTTCAGAAAACATTATAACAAGTCAGAAAACACAACGACAAATCTGAAAACAAATTAACAAGTCAGAAAACACAGCGACAATTCAGACAAACCGGAAGAGGTAGGTATAGTTTGAGACAGTGCCATTGGCCACAGTGCCGCTGACTGGACGAGACATCTGTCAATCAACGTATACAGGGAAGAACCAGCCGAAGAACAGCAGAGTCGTGGTAGAAAGTTTGGAGATGGTATTAAAGTAGCTCAGTTTAAATGTATTGTATGAATTGTCCTTACTATGGAATAAAAAATACGGAGTGTATATTTACATTTAGTTAAAAGTGGCTGTAAAACATCAGCGCCAGTGGCACAGATGGATAAGCGCGTGCCCTTGGCTTTTTGACGCGCTCGACCTGGGTTCGATCCCGCCTTTTGCTGAACTTTTTTTTCTCCCTTTTCAAATTTCAGATCACATCAGAAAAGCATTTATTTTTTATAAAAATTAAGGAAATAATCAAAAATTTGAAAATAAAGTATCGGTTAGGGTAAGTGTAGGGAGGGCTTATTGTTCCAATAAGGTGGCATCCATTTAATAAATAAAATGATAATTTACACTCAATACGCTATTATTGCATACTGTTTTATAATGTACTACAATACTGAAGTGCAGATAATTGCCACTATTTGCAACAAGTAGTATACGTAGTAGAAATCCTGCTATTAACAAGTGGAACTAGGTATTTGCCTTAGTGTAAATAGCATATTGCTAAAAATATTGCTATTTTCACTTAGTGTAAATAGAATTCATTGCTAATAAGAGATTTGAAAAGGCAGGAAAAAAAAGTTCGGCAAAAGGCGGGATCGAACCCGGGTCGATCGCGTCAAAAAGTCAATGACACGTACTTATCCATCTGCGCCACTGGAGCTGATGTTTCATAGCCACTTTTTACTAAATGTAAATATACACCCCGTATTTTTTATTCCATAGTAAGGGCAATTCATACAATACTGAGCTACTTTAACACCATCTCCGAACTTTCTACCAGGACTCTGCTGTTCTTCGGCTGGTTCTTCCTGTATACGTTGATTGACAGATGTCTCGTCCAGTCAGCAGTGAGTAACTCCAACCAATGGCGCTGTCTCAAACTATACCTACCTTTTCCGGTTTGTCTGATTTGTCTTTGTGTTTTCTGACTTGTTCATTTGTATTCAGATTTGTCGTTGTGTTTTCTGACTTGTTAATTTATTTTCGAATTTGTCATTGTGTTTTCTGACTTGATATATTGTTTTCAGAATTGTAATTTGTTCTGCACTTCTCGGCCACCGTAGTGTTCACCTCGTCTACTTGTGATCCGATCAACAAAAACCCATCTTAAATACCAGGTGTAAACAGGGCCCTTGCTTTCCTGCGGTTGATTTACAAAAACAGCAATAAATTAATTCAGTCATTTCACAGCTTGATAGTTAAAACGGTTCCGGCACATCTGCATTGCTGTTGCTGTCAATCTTTGGCTTTCCAGTAAAGAGTCTCTCTCCCTTTCCATATATTATGTAATACAGACAAAGGCGGTGGAAGTATTAGCATTAAGATACAGTAAGAATGAATGTGATCATTTGGGCCACTTTTCTGACTGTGTTAGAATAAAATGGCAGCCTTTAGCCTATTATAGAGTCTGTTGGCAGTAATTCGTTGCTTAGAAGGCATGCTGTTGTTTTACATGAGTTCACTATAACAGAATGTTCAGTATTCATTTTTCCAGTGTCTAAATGAGCTTAACAACATCCTGCTCCAGTCTGGCACGAGTCAACACTGTATCTAAAGAACGTCAGTGACTCTTTCCACCACTGGATCATTTCTTTTCCACCTGCTATCTCAGAAGGATCCTGTCAAGCTTTACCTCTTTACCATATGTGGTACTACTGTTATCTTTAATATTGTTCTGTTGTTCTAATTTTAGCAGGCAAAAATAGTAGAAATAGTTTTTGCAGAAAACTGTCTAACTCTTACTTTAACAGGATTTTTGCGGGTCCTTTAAAAGTCTTAAAGGGATAGTATTAGTTCATCCAAAAATTACAATTTCCTTTTACCCTCTGGCCTTCCAACATGTAGGTGATGCCTTTTTACTTCAGAAGAACGTCAAAAAAAGCATAACAGGCAACACAAAATCCTGACGATATACTGAGGGTTTTATGAAGAGAAACAATCAGTCTGTGCAAGAAACTGAACATTATTTACAACATTATTACCTGTAATCCACAGCCTCAGGCAAACGGGGAGATCCGACTATTTTCTGCAAACTGGTTCTTTTGGACAATTTGTTTCTAATGCAAATGACCAGTTTACCAATTATTTTATGTTAATAATGCACTGGTGTAACAAATACACAATTATTATTATTATTAAAGCACCCCAATAATGATGTGAAACATGATTGTTTTACATGTATAAAACATGTAAAGTGAATAAACTAGTCCTAATCAGCTTAACCTTTTATGAGAAATCATAAAACCTTAATTTCACTGCTTCATTCAAGTGCTGGGTTCACGTATGCTCATATCAGCGGCTCATCGGTCTTCGGTCCAAGTCGAACAGTTTCCTCAGTTCACTGATTGCTGGAGGAACTGAAGCGCTGAATGAGTTGGCAAAAATTGGCATCATAGGATCATATGCACTGGTATATTGATGGAGTGACTGTCGGGCCCGTATGAAAGTAAGTTTTGATTGAGTAACTTGTAGATCTGTGCTACTCAAGCCATGAACTCTAATAAATAAATAAATGTGATCGGTGCACATTCAAAGCAAAAATGCACTGCTGTTGTGCGTTTTACAGACTTGAGGTTTCAGAGCAGTTTTCAATCGATTAAAACCATGCATTTGTGCCAAACGATTTCTTATAAGTGTCTTTGTAAAGTATTCTGGGCTTGATTGTAATCCAAGTATTGTGTTATGCATAAAACATGTTTTCTGGATATATTTTGGTTACACAATACACTGAATTTGGCATGTAATTCAACATAAACTCGTGTGGCTTGTGATCACCAGGAAAAACTAAGAAAATAGCACATTGAATAAATAGATTTTACTAGTATTGGCACAAAAATCTGCCCATTGCCTTTCTTTAAACATTTAAACATTGTATGTTATTATATATTTCAATGAAATGCTCTATGTATAGAGATTAAACATGTCTTCAGTATTTTAAACTTGCAGTTACCATGATTTGCAGTTGAATGTGACCCACAGCCTGTTTATTTAAGTAAACAAATCTGTGCTACATATAGATAGATAGATATTGTATGGGTTTGCTCTGCATTAAAGGGGTCATATGATGCGATTTCAATTTTTCCTTTCTCTTTGAAGTGTTACAAGCTCTTGGTGCATAAAGAGGATCTGTAAAGTTGCAACGACTAAAGTCTCAAACCAAAAGAGATATTCTTCATAAAAGTTAAGAGTCAGCCACGCCTACCTAAAACGGCTCGTTCTAACACACCCCCACATGTCTACCTCACGATGTGGGAAGATTTGCAACCGCCGCCCAAATGTAGTATTGTTGCTACTGCCATGTCGTGAAGGCGCCGTGTGTTTCGTTGTGAAAGCGAAACTACTTTGTTTGGTCTTCCAAAAAAGGACACAGCTAGAAATCAGTGGTTAAGTTGTATTGACAACACTGCTCCAGAACACTTCAACCCAAATATCCAAATGTGTGCAGCACATTTTATGGAGCACCGTTTACTGATCCTGGTAGAGTTGACTACAATGCCCGCTGTTCTGACTCACAGACTGTAAGTAAGTTTTCATATTTAAAGAATTTGCCACTGATGATTCAAACGCGAGTTTTGAGCAGTGTAGAGTAGCGCTTGTTGTTTGTCATTCTCCGATCACAAATGCAGACATGGTTTATGTTTAATGGTTTTATGCAACGCAACGCATAAAAATACAGTATAAGTCATTATAATCCGTAATTATGTCCCCACTGGATGCAACAAATGCCTCGTTTATAATGGGTTTGAATGTTTTTGTCTCGTCGCTCAATCACAGTATGGTAGAGGCATAACATTTCTGTCACACGCTTGAGGTATTCGGCCAATCACAACGCACTGGATAGCTGGCCAATCAGAGCACACCTCGCTTTTCAGACCGATGAGCTTTGTAAAAATCGAAGCGTTTCAGAAAGGCGGGGCTAGAGGAGAAACAATAATGTACAGTATGTGGAAAATAATGTGTTTTTGAACCTTAAACCGCATAAACACATTTCATTACACCAAATACACAAAATAATGTTCTTTTTAGTAACATCATATGACCCCTTTAACATACGGTAATACTTTTATTTGTGCAAGTCTTAAAATGTCTTAAAGATGCCCTGTGTTAAACATTTCAAGAATTTTACAGGAATGTGCTCATTAAATTGCTCATTTTTATTGAAAGTTTGTGCTAGTATACATTTTCTACATAATTTCCTCCTAGAATCAATTAGACAGTAACCAAAGATAAGCTGTACTGTTGGACAATATAAAATATCTTAAAATATGTGCTATTTTGAGGCATTCACATTTACTGTGGAAACATCAAAGTAAAAGAGCCAATTGTTGAGGTCTCCTATGAAAGCATTTATTTATTGTTACATTCACAGAACACATTATGCTTTATTCAGGAGTGTTGATATTTCTAAGAAGTGTCACCAGGATCCAAAATAAGCTTTCTGATGACAATATAATTTCCCAAAAATATATTAGTTATTTTGCATGGCTTGAAAGACATATTTGCAAACAGGTACGAACTGACTTCACTACAACTTAACATATTCTTTGAAAACACTAGGTCTGAGGATAGCTTGCGAACGTTTTGAAACGGAAACCTTATCGTAACAGGTCTACCTAAATTTTATCTGCTTATAAAATGTTAAATAGAAATATTGTAAATGTTTTAAAAATGTAAATAAAGAGATTAACATTTGGAAGGATGTTTTTTTTCTAAAATAATAGTAGAAGATAATTAATTTGCATCAACAAAGTTACTAGACATTTCTGTCCTTCCTCTTCCAGAGACTTTGGCCATCGGTTGGTTTTCTCAGAGAGGATCCGTTGAGTCTGAGTGAGTTAGTAAGGAAGAGGGAAGCGGCATTGTGTGGAATTTGCTGCAGTCAGGTTTGGTCAGCCATTCATTCTCAGCGCCATTGTGGAATGCAAAGCCAGTAAAATCCCTAAAGCTTTGCTAATTTGCACAGAGAAGATATGGGCCCAGATAGTTATTAAAAGAGCACTCCTGACCCTCTCTTCCTGTGCCAGTGCTGCGGGGAGAGTTTGCTACACTATTTCAACATTAAAAAGCTGAAAGTGAGGCCTGATGTAGACTGAGGACAGGAGCAGAGTGTCAGAGCTTTATAATGCACTGTGCAAGAACATGAAATAAGTCTCGTTCTTATTTGCCTTATGAGAGCCAGTCAGTGATTCCCTATAGATCATTCCTTGGCAGTCCATCTGAAGCCTTTGTTTGACCGTAAATTATTAGTTTTACTGCGCTCAATACTTTTTACATGACAAACATATGCACGCTTTGTCTGATTGATAGATTTTTTTAGCAAGTTACTTTTTATTGTAATTGGGCAGACATCCACCTTCAGCTCATGCTTCACGTGTCTTTTTGCTGTGAAATCTTTACTTATTTTTATAATGTAAACTCAATAACTTTGATAGAAATAATTCAAGATAAAATGTGAGTCAAATGTTAGTCTCAAATATGATCATCAGGCTTTTGAGGAATCTCACAATCATCATTGTATTACATTGCATTATATGATCATCAAACTAAGCATTTTAATATAATTTTACTAAGACATAAGAGAGATAGAGTGATGACTGATATTTATATCATTTTATGTCTGCTATACTGTTATAAAGATGTCATTGATTTAGATTACAAGCTATTTGAATTTCACATTTTTGACCGCATAAATCAGCATCTGCAATAAATATTTTTGCTCAGTTTGTCTCTGAATATAACTGAGATGTTCTTCCTCTATATTCTCACTGTATCATACTATATTAGCCATAAAAGCCTGATGTATCAAAATATGATGCTCAACAAAAATCACATATGCAGACTTCTTGCATATTCTTTTTACAGCTTCAGTAAATGGTTCCATTTCAAAACATAACGTTTTAGTTGATATGTCATTCATTACAGGGTACAGCAAGATCAGTATTGTGTCAGTCTGTCTCACTGTTGATGAGGTTCTGCTCTTGCTGCGTTTGTGTCAGGTTGTGTGATCGTTTCGCTCTAGCTGTTTATTATACATCTGAAGTGGGGAATTTCCTCTGTGATATCGTTAGGCTGGACGAGAGCCTACAATGTCCAAGACCACATCCTGTTTTCTGCTGACATGCATTCTCCTGCTATCGGGTCACATTTCTGTTCTTCTATGTAGTGTCAGCACAGTCACTCCTCGGCAGTACCAATATGAAATAAGTGAAATACTGACAGAAAACTAGTTCAGCATAGTTTATTCCTTGTTTTTCTCCATTATGAGAATCACATGTTCATGCGTTCATTTTTTTTTTTGCACATTGTCAGATGCAAATGGTTTGAGCGGGCATACACATGTTCTTCAGAAAATTTACAAATGATATTATTGTATAAATCTGTGCAAATCAATCAAGGAAAAAACTGAACCAATCAAAATGGAATAAATAAATCTGTTGTCAAAAGTCAGCAACTCGACGATAGTTACGGAAGGAACAGAGGAAGCGTGCGGATTCATATGCAGAGCTTTATTCAAAGGCGTGGTCACAAACAGGCATGGGTCAATAATCAGCAAGCAGACATGAATGAGGCAAGACAAAGAGTATTCCTAGGACAGGCGTGGGTCATCGATCAGCGAACAAAATCCAGAGGGCTTGACAAAAAGGGTAATCTGTAAACACGAGCAATAGTCCAGGCTGGGGCAAACAGTATCCAAGGCATGGTCAGGCAAATGGGTAATCCAGTATACACAGGCGAGAATCAAAGGACCGGAAAACAGGCAAGGCAAAACTAGACAGAGATTAGGACTTGGAAAATAAACAATGGCTAATGAACAGGCTCCGTAGTGTAGCTGCGTGAAGACAGCGATAATGCTAACAATACTCGGCAGTGAGAAAGAGGAAGTCCATGGCTTATGTAGAGTGTGTTTGATTGGTTACAGCTGTTGGTGTAATCAGTGCAATGGATGATGGGAAATGTAGTCCGGGGTGAAGTGCAGCAGTTAGTGTGGTGCCAAGAGTCCATAGTAATGAGTGGGTGATCTCTGGTAGTGAGCGAACGGAAGTGCATGGACAGGATTCGTGACAACGATAGTCTTGGGAACGCATTCAGGCAGCTATTTTTTTAATGGGGAAATCTCAAAAACTGTTTGCCAAACTCACATTTCAATAACATGTTTTAAATTAGCAATACAAAAACAAATATATAGCTGCATAATTTAATGCCTTTGAGCATATCCGTAAAAAGGAGTTATGTTTTATTTAGCAATCATGTAACCACTTAGATCATATGTAGAAAAGACCATTTACAGCCAGTACAGGCAATTTAATAAGGAAATACATCGTTTTTAAAGCTTTTTTTAACAATTAAAGCACCACCTATGGTCCGAAATTGTGCATGCTTGTTTAGATGACCTGTCGCCTGTGTAGGTTTGAGTTTTTGTTTGGGATTTATAGGCTTTTGGGCATAATTGGACTCGCCCCTTTTCTAAACGTCCCCGTTATAGCTACCCAAAGGTAAAGGTCACTTGAATGACTATTTTATACTAGTTTACATAGATTAGTTAGTTAATTAGATATTAATCTATAGTAATATATTTCAATATTTATTGAGTTTTATAACAATAATTATTATTATTAAATAAAAACAATAATATTACAATATTACTTTTATTTATTATTATTAATAACAATAATAATAATAATTACATATTAAGCTGTTAATTGTCCTTTGTTTCACTGTCCACATTTCACCCTGAAGAGTTTGCTGCCCTGTTTATACTTGGGTCGTTCGAGGATCTGCGGAACTGAGCTGGCGTAGGCTGGGTTAGGTGTCGATTGCATTATGAACCATTTCATTCATCTTCACTTGGCCTCTTTCTGGACATATCTCACATGGGTTGTGTACTTTTGATTGTGAAAGTCACCGCTGCCAAACAATGCTGTTAATCAGTGCAGGCTCTATGAGTTAAATGCTCAAACATGTGGCAAAGATAGCAGAATTCAGACTCATGAGGCAATGAGTCACAAACCCCTTTAGATACAGCAACAATCTGTGAACAGTCCAGTCCATTGTGGCTTTTTGTTTTGCAGCTGACAATAAACGTTACTCATTATGTAATATGAGGCTCGTCCTCCTGGTAATTCAGCATGAGCTCATGGATTATAATAGGTAGTTTATGGCAGACCTGCTTTGTTTTGTCTGATGAATAACGTCTCTAGGTTACGTATGTAACCATGGTTCCCCGAGGGAACGAGACGCTGCGTCAAAACACTTTGGGAACGCCCTTGCGTGACAGCGCTCTGAAGCACGTGTCAAATTAGTCCAATGGAGCAGCGAGACATCACGAGCGGGGTGACGTGAGCAACCACAGAAAGCATAAAAGCACATCGGCCGGGCTGCAAACCAGCTTCCGATGAATGCGCTGCAGGGATGACAGGGAGTTATGGCAAAGAGACGCAGCGTCTCGTTCCCTCGGTGAACCATTGTTACATACGTAACCTAGAGACGTTACCCTTCAGGAACTTGAGCTGCTTCGAGTCGCTTTGGGAACGAGAATACACACTGCGCCGTACTACCAAGTCCCTGCCTGTGTGTGTGTATCCTATGAGCACATCATGAAGAGGGAACTTGGGAACCTGGGGTAGAAGCCCGGTCTAGGTTGTAAAAGTGGACCAAAGTGTGAGGAGAGGACCAGCCCGCAGCAGCACAAATGTCCTGCAAGGCCACAACCAAGCTGAAAGCCTTGGAGGCCGCCAAACTCCTGGTCGAGTGCGCTCTGACCCACATAGGAAACGGGAGGCCAGAGGATTCGTAAGCTAGTGAGATGGCCTCGACCACCCAACTACCCCATACTCTGTTTGTCGCCGGAAAATCGACCTCTCTGCGGACCAAACAAACAAACAGACTGATTGCACTTTGAACGCGACGGCGGAAACTCTGTGTGCGATAAGTTTGGCGGATCCGGTGCTCGACCCTGGCGACAGAGCAGGATTACGCCTTGAGGACGTGGTATGACCTACTGGACCGGGTGTAACGGCGGGGAGAGAGGTAGGAAGCAGTCAGGAAGTTAGACGACGAACAAAGGAACCGAATGCCTGAGTACTATGGGCACCAAGCTGGTGAACTGTACGCCTCAGCCTCGCGGGGCCACGGAGGGGAAAAGACGAGTGGGCAAGCGGCGTGTCTTCCAATGATTGACCACCAGAAGGGTGTGGTAAGCAGCTAAGCGCCGCCACGGTATACTCAGAAGGTGGAGGGCTAGTAACACCCATGCACGAGAATAGCTCATGCAGAACTCCAGGAACTGTACCAATGGGGCAGTTGACCGATGGGTCGCCTGTAGTCGACGCTCCGAACCATGAAAGCGAAAAGTTTCCACTTCAAGGCTACGGTCCTAGTGCGCCTTGGTGGGATCTCTGGACTGGAGTATAATTTCAACAACCTCAGCTTTGAGTCCGGATGATAGGAGCTGTGCCCCCTCAGGGGCCATGCCAACAGCTTCCATAACTCTGCCGATTGATGTAGGAGACCACCGTTGTGTTGTCTGTGCGGACAAACACATGATGCCCCTTAGGTCTGGAAGGAAGTGTGTCAGAGCTCGAAACACGGCCAGCATTCCCCGGCAGCTGATGTGCCAAAGAGATGATGGCCTTCCCACAGACCCTGGGCAGAGCAGCCACTCATGACCGCTCCCCAGCCCATGAGAGAGGCATCCGTAGTTAGCCTTACGCGACGACAAGGACGCGCCTAAGTACGGGCCTTGAACCCGGATACCAACGTTTCTTTCCAACATGTCACTACGGCAGTAAGCCTCGCCGCGTGACCTGATATGCAAAGAAGAGGATTACCCCTCGGGGGAAAATCCTTTGGTTCGGAGCCACCACTGCAAGGGTCTCATGTACAGCAGGCCAAAAGGTATCACGTTTGACGCCGCTGCCATCAGGCCCAACAGCCTCAGAAACTGTTTGACAGTGAGTGACTGGCCTTCTCTTACCCTCGTGACTGTCGTGAGGAATGACTCGATTCGAGCAGGAGACAGACGTGCCTGCATCGAGGTTGAGTCCCACACCACGCCTAAATAAGTGGTTCTCTGTTGTGGAGAAAGTACACTCTTCTTGGCGTTTTGTCTTAACCCCAGCTCTCTCATATGGACGACATCTCGATGCCGAGCCGCCCTCTGCTCTGATTGAGCTAGTGTTACCACAAACGTCGATAATTGCGTATGGCGGCTGCCCTGAGAGGTCGCAGTGGCCCCGGGATCAGCAATGCCACACACGCTTTGTGAAAGTGTGGGGCCCAGTTCTTCGTGGGCGAGTGAGTTAGTGGACAGGCGATATTGAATGAACTTTATGTGGTATGCTCCCGCCCGCACTGGGAAGCAACACCTGAGGACCGCCGTGTCCAGTGTTGAGTTGCGCAGGATAGGCCACCTGCGCCCACAATACTGTCTGGGGGTGGATTAGAGTGCTTGCACTAACCCCCCAGTCCTCGGACTGGATCTGAGACACTATCCGCTGATAGTGAGCATCTTGAACCGAAGCCATTTGATAGCGCGGTTCAGACGACGGAGATCTAAGATCAGACGCAACACCCCCATCCTTCTTCGGAACGATGAATTAACGGCTGTAGAACCCGGAAACCAAGAGCTCTCTCGTCACCACACCCTTTCATTTACAGGAAGAAGGGATATCCTTCATTGGTCCATTCAGAGCCTGCTCGGGCCACTAGTGTGGGATGCCCCCCAGGCGTGAACACACAAAAACGAAGGGCACTCGTGGAGGCGTACGAGAACCGAACTGGATTCTGTAACCTTCGCTACAATCTGCGGAAGCCCATTTTGAGATATTGGTAGAAGTTTCCACGCGCTAAAGAAAGCAAATCTAAAAGGGAAGACCAGCCTCGGCAGAGGATGGCGTTCTGGTAGTAGTAGAAGGAGCCAGTCGGGGTCCTGAAGCGGGCATGACCGGCGGGAAACGAAGCAGCAAAAAAAACTCGATCCGAGCAGCAGTAAACGCATGAGTACAATGGGGAGTAGATCACATCGACCTGACTGCTGTAAGCGACCATAACTTGATGGGGGCGAGCTTCCCGTCCGACTGAGAGAATAAAAGTGTGCCGGGCGGCAGATGCGGAGGAATTCGCTAGACGGAGCTACACTGGGCCCCAATTGAAAGCAACGAGAGGTGCAGGGATATTCAATGAACCCTCCATGAGGGCAATGATGGGAAAAATAACGACCGAGTGCTGTAGCGCACCCTCACTGCAGGGGACGAGCTACTCCCCGTGCCGTTACCGTTGACGGCGGCAGCTGGGAATATTCACTCGCGGGAGCTACTGAGCACGGGAGCACCGATGGGCGCCGCCAGAAACCCCCAATCCTTCTTCGGACGAAGTTGACCGAAAAAAAGTAACGGCTGTAGGAGATACCCCGCGACGCTCTCGTCGAGTGAAAGGAGACCCGTTCTATGGACCCACTCTCAAGAGGAGTATCTACTTCATGTCCTACCGGACGAGAACAGAACTGGATTCTGTAACCTTCTCTACAATCTGCAGGACCCATTTTGGAGATATTTGGTAGAAGTTTCCACGCAACCAGAAAATCTACTAAGGGAACCAGACTCTCTAGAGGGGGTGTCTGGGTTAATTTGTTATTAGAGAGGAGCCAGTTCGAGTGACCGAAGCGGAATGACGGCAGGGACAAACGATAGACTGATGCGGTAAGACACACTCACGTGAGGGGGCGAGCTCTCCTGTGCCGTACCGTCACCGGGCGGCAGCTGGGAATTTTGGTCGTTGGAGTTCACTGAGCCCTGAAGCACCGAGGTGGGAGGGGTATCAGTGAACCTCCATGAGGGCACTGATGGAACAACCGACCCGACTGCTGTAGCCCCCTCAATTGAGGGGGCGAGCTCTCCCATGCCGTAACGTTGCCGGGCGGCAGCTAGGAATTCCGGTGGATATGACGAGATGCTCTCACGTGAGCCCTGAAGCGCCAGCACGGGGGTGGGAAGGGGTATAATTGAACAAGAAAGAGGGCACCGAAACCGAGCACAAAGAGACGCGACATAAATGAGTCCGACTGTCTGACTGAGCTAACCCTCACTTTGAGAGAGCAGCGGCAACTGGAGTTAAATCGCCGTCGCAGGAGCTACAGCTGAGGCAAATGAAGCAATCCGGAGGGTGGCGTCGAGTGGCTATCAATAAGCCTGACCGTGAGGGCCACATGAGGGAGGAATCTTGTCGGTCAGGTATGCGAGATGGACGAGACAGTGTAAGGAACACCAAACTTTACGCACCCGGAAGGTCCTCTAGACACAGCGTAACTACGTTGTTCTTTAATTAAGCCAGATCCGTTTGACGGTCTAGGTAAGATCGCCTACTGAGGCATGCGAGCGAGGGCACGAGAGCGCCCCAGGCCCCCCCGAATCTTAACACATGTGGGAAGTGAGGTGGGGGGTGAGGGGTTGCAACGCTCTGTTTTTGAGCACTGTGAACGATATGAGGAGGACTTTAGGTGGAATTGGGCTGAATGCTCGACTCAGCAGCCCCACCGTGACCGGTCAGCTAGGTATGCTGTAACACCGCCATGTGTGCAAAACATGCGCACAGACGGACACTGAACCGTCGATGTATAAGCTTTCACAACCTGACTCGATGTAAGCCTAACGGGCCTGTTGGAAGCTTCGGGGCCTTCAGGGATGATTCTGAGGATGGGGAGAGATAGCTCGAATGCGTCTGCTCCACCACTGGCATCGCCGCATATACTTTATCATTCAGCCCCACGATGTTCTTTTTAATAATTTGAGACTGTGGGGCTGTAATATGGGATGAGTACGGTTTCTCCCATGATCTTGGCACTCAGCATGGAGATCGGGGAAAACGGAATGCCCCCGTCATGAAGGCTGTGATCTGATTTCAGAAAACGCTCGTCTAATTAATTTTAGGACGAGCATCCTGTTTCTAGGCTGACCAAACAATATTTTATTTTGGTGAATGCACGAAACACACCCCATAATCACAAATCACACCTCATACGCCGAGGGACTGTGGTGGCGAGTCCACAGTCTCCTCTGTCTCGACACTCGTCACATCCACCTCCTCGGAGGAAGATAGATGAAGCGTCTGGCTCTTTCTCTCTCGCGGGGGGGGGGGGGGCGCGAGAGAGAGAGCCGCGGATCTAGCAGGTGAGGACCTAGAAAAGGACGAGCCCGTCTCGGATCACTCCGCTAAATCTACCCGCGATCCCCACGACAACAGTCTGGGGAACGCTGCCAGCGGGATCGCGAGCCTGGCCGCTGTCATCAAACGCAGCCAGGCGATAGCGGAGCGTGCGCAGCGAGAGCTCGCAGTGATGACAATCAGCTGCTCGAAAGCTGACCGTGCATGCTCCGCTCCCAAACAAACAACACACACATCGTGTGTATCCCCCGCCGCCAGATATCGTGGGCAGGGAGAAACACAGCGTTTGTAATGCCGTTCGCTCGCCATAGACTTCTCATTGTTTTATATATGAGTGCTTGTGCGGACAGACAACAGTAAATAGACAGACACATACACAGAGCGCTACTGAAGAACAGAAACTGGTTTGCGCTCTGCCGGATGCGCTTTTATACATCCTGGTGCTCACGTCACCCTGCTCGTGATGTCTCGCTGGTCCATTGGACGGATTTGACACGTGCTTCAGAACGCGGTCACGCAAGGGCGTTCCCAAAGTGTTTCGACGCAGCTCGAGTTCCTGAAGGGGAACTCTAGTGCTTTCTCTGAAAAGCCACCAGGCAACTTTGATAACATGAAAAATACAAGAAATACACTGTATTAGACTGTTACAGTGTCTTCAGATCTAGTGCTGTAGTGGTCAGACTTTATTGATATTTACAGGCATATTGTAAACAAGAACAAATGACGTGAACATGCAATTTCCCACCAAACCCAACCAACACACTTAAAAACAAACCATTATTATAGGGTTACCATATTGAATTTGGTAAGGCAAGATTTTAACACGTGATTTTAACACAAATTTAACACAAAGGCAGGACTCTCATTCACTGTAATATCAGTGGTGCCAACAATATAATGTATTTGGCACAGTGCAGTGAAATGGTGAGCATGTGTTTCATATAATACATGTTACTATATTGTGGATATTAGTATGATTGGATCTAGGGCTACACAATAAATCATATTTTTAATCATGATTTCTGCTTCTCTCCATTAAGATATTATAACCGTATGCGATATTTCCCCACTGGTTATTTATCCCGAAAGTTTTCAATTTTAATTTTAATTTGGCATGTGTGTTATCTTTCAGTGGTAACGAGCCTCCATAAGCTTTCATGGTTGGTTGTTGTTTTTTTTTCTTTAAATGACTAATCGTGTTTTAAAATTGTGTTAGTTATATTTTTGGAGCAAAATGATCATGACCATTGTTCAGCCCTAATTGGAGCACTGTATTGACCAATCAGAAGCCTAGAATCCCATTTTATTGGATGGATACTCAAAGATAACATATCCACATGACAAGGGCAAATTGTGTCAATAATAAAGTCAAAACCAACCAGTCGATGAGTTGTCTAAACCAGTGTTTCTAAACCATTTTTTAGTTGCGGCACCCTTTGGAAATTTTAACAAACTTGTGGCACCCTACAAAATTAATTTTGTCACAAATTTGAATTTCTAACTTCGATATGATACTTTGAAAGGTATAGATTGATATCGGATAACAACAGGAAGCCTGCAGAATAGCATGTCCTTACAGGATTTTATATTATTAAAAAAATGTTCCATCACAATGGTGGCAATCATAGGCTAATGTTCTATTGAAGAGACCATTTATGACATATTTAATGTAGGCTTTGATACATATGTAACCATTATTTTGCCATTTTAACTAGCTATCTCACAAATTTTTGCTCACTCAGTGTTTTTTTAATTTTACAGTGGGGTAATTTTGGTGCAGTAGCACAAGATAGCTTGATTTCAAACTTTGAATTGAATAAAAAATGACAAGTAAGCAGTCAGTAATAAAATAAGAACAAATAAAGAAATTAATAATGATAGCACAAATAAAAAATTATGACAGGCCTTCGAATTAAATAAATTGCTTTTTAGTTTTTCAGGTAGGTCTAACAGTAGGGTTTTTTTTTTTTACCAATTATCCAAATAATGTTTAGTCCTAGAAAGCTATTATTATCAGAATATGCTGGCATAACATAGCGGTTAGCAGATCAATGAATGAGAGGGCAGCGTTACCAGAGTTGCCCATATACCACACCATGTTACAACACAGTAGGGCTATTGCAGACAGAAACAATACTGTACTACATCCATGTTTCCTGTCGGCTTGATGTTTGAGTGGACTTTGCTGTTCCGATGAGCATGAACGGTATACGAGTGGAGCGACTGAGCGGAGCGCACACACATAGAGCGGGATAATACGCAGAGCGTCACACCACGTGAAAGTGAATCCTGAGCGGTGAACTAATTTTCGGCAGCCGAAATTTCTGTGCATCTCTAATTATTGGCAACATCAGAAATGGATATTATATAATAGATGCTTTTTTTGAACATTTAGCAATTTAAAAATATTAAAAAATGATTTTTTTACACGGCACCCCTGATCTCAACAGACACCCCGGTTGGGAAACACTGGTCTAAACGGCTAGTCCGTATATAGAGATTTCAGCGTAATTAGGCTGGTTTAGAGTAATGTCTGCCGGACACTAATGTGTTTTTAGCAATGTTATGATAACAAAACATAGATAGGCTTTCAACAAAATATATATATATTTTTTTGTACACAAAAATTACCAATAGTCCTCACAAAACAATGGAGCCCAACAGATTCAGCATAGTAACGAAAACACTGATGATGCAAGTTCTTGTGATTATAATTGCCTTGAAATGTGTTGATGAAGGTGCTTTAAAGGCAATGCAGAGATGCTTCTCCTTATTTGTCTTTATGTGTCTATTAAAGATACTAAACAAACAGAATCTTCGTAGGTTCACTAACAAGCTAGTTGGTTGTTGGATGACTAGTCCACCACTCTGAGCCATATCTTAATAAGGAATGCTGTGAATGTGTTGAGTATGTTGTGCAGAGCAGTAGATGAGCCCAGTCTGTTCTCAGGGTGTTTCCTGAGGAGGGATGGGGGCCTGCTGGAATCTGTGCAGCCCATGTCTGAGCACGTTTTTGTGAGGGGAGCGTCCCTTCACCAAGGGGCTGTCAAGTAAGGTCATTTGTCTTCTAGCATTTTAGAAGAACAGGCGACCCGGATAGAAGCAGAGTGAGAGAATATTTCGGATCATACTGTCAGTTGCTGGACTCCCAGGGAAACACAAGAAAAAAAGTCTTGGCGTAGTGTCATTATGTCCTAAGAACATTTTCCAACATCTCTTTCACTCACTTAGTTCATTTGGCAAAAGGAAGACTTTTATCTGGCTGTAATTTATTGCTTTTTACTTTCCTTATGTGAAAATTAATCAGGAATGTTTCCTGTTCGTCTGCGATTCAGCACCAATTTACTGTGTGTACATTGGAGGGAAAGTCTTGTGTTTAATATGGGCCGAACATGTGAACAGAATCGACCCACAAATTGATTTGTTGTCTGGGAGAAATTATTCTATCATAAAACTTTACTGGTTGGGATATTTGTCTATGTATCACTAATTAATGATTAATTAATTTTAATTAGGCCTGATCAGAACTTTTTCTAACTCACATGCACATGTATATATTGCTTTTTGCCTATATTTTTATCAATTTCT
Source organism: Sinocyclocheilus anophthalmus (assembly GCA_018155175.1). Lineage (NCBI taxonomy): Eukaryota > Metazoa > Chordata > Actinopteri > Cypriniformes > Cyprinidae > Sinocyclocheilus > Sinocyclocheilus anophthalmus. The sequence continues at coordinate 104,294 of JADLZN010009899.1, forward strand.
GGGTGATCCTGCTTATCAATCAATTTCCACCTTTTGATTACAATGTGTTTCTGCAGTCAGTTTTTGTGGGATTTTAATTTCCAACCCATTTGGGTTAGTCTTATCTAAGCAGTATAGTCATTTTTAAGCAATAGTTGAATTAAATAAATCAGCCCAGCATGTTGTGTCTAACATTAAAGGGGTCATATGATGCTTTTTTAAAGATCATTATTTGGTGTAACAGAATATGTTGACATGCTTTAATGTTAAATTTTTTTTTTTATTTTTCAAATACTGTACATTATTGCAGTTCCTCTATGCCCCGCCTCTCTCAAACGCTTCGTTTTCTACAAAGTCCCTCCTTCCGACAAGCGCAGTCTGCTCTGATTGGCCCGCTGACCCAGTGCATTGTGATTGGCCGACCGGAACGCCCCTACATAATCGCGAGCTTCATCTTCCAACAATTTCAAGACAGTTAATAATGTCTTTAGTTTTACCATCAGTTCAAGACCGAGAGGGGAACAGAGTCGCGTGACAGACAACAGTGATGAAGCTGGTATGTGCACAAGCCACGGTTAAGACAGCTGACTCCACTTGTGATGTGTCTCTCTCTCTCTCTCTCTCTTCTCTCTCTTCTCTCTCTTCTCTCTCTTCTCTCTCTTCTCTCTCTCTCTCTCTGTCTCTCACACACACACACCACACACACCCACACACAATCGCAAAACTCCGCATTTGTAACATTCCCAATAGCAAATACTTACTCCTCTCCTATGTCACGAAACGTCGTCCAGAAATGCATTGCGGGTTCTGTTTCAGTCAATCTACTTTCGAGGCCAATACAGTGCTTTTTGCTTTCGCCTAGAAACACACAGTGTCTCCCTGACATGCTGCTTCAACACTAACTGCGGTTACTGAAACCATGCCTTCTTTCTTTGCTTGAACATTTGGGCAGCATTATGCAAATATTGCCACATAGTGAGGTAGATATGTGGGGGCGTGTTAGAATGAGACGTTTTTGGGGGGCGTGGCAGAGTCTCAACTTTGATAAAGAATATCTCTTTGTTTTTGAGACATTAGTCTTTGCAACTTTAAGGGTTTACTATTATAGGGTCTAACAGCTTGTAACGCTCCAAAGAGAAAAGGAAACTTGAAATTGCATCATATGACCCCTTTTGGGTTGAAACCCCCCAAAAATAAACCCAACACAGCTGGGTCAAAACAACCCAGTGATGGGTTTTGGTCCTTTTGGCCAATTATCTAGATTGGGTTGTTTTTAACCCAGTATTTATTAGAATATACAATCACAGTTTACTAGTTTATTTAATTTCAAATGATCAGCTAATTTAAGTGATCAACTAATCTAAGCTTTGGCCACATGTTTTCTCCTGCACTAAACGTTTGTACTTGTGAGGTAAGAATGAGTTTACCGGAAGTGATATTTGTATTAGCACAGAAGGATTTTAGTTTTCTAATGGGCAGTCCAGATGTTTTTACTTGTAGAATTTCCATGGATGTTTTCATGTGAATGTATAATGCCTGGGAAAATCAAGTCAAAGATAGTAGATCCCAGCTGTAAATTATATGTTTGATGTTTATCCAAGAGGTTTCATCAGTTATCTGGTTGGTGAGGAATTCCCAACATTTAAATGTATGCCCACTGTGACCTCGCAGGACCTCTAATAGTTGGTATAACACACCTGCAGATGTGAATGGAGTAAAACATTGAAGTAGCTGTTCCAGTATGATGTAGGTGTCCTCCTTCACTCTTTCCTTGAGTTGTTTGTCTCACCTTGGTTAATATTGTTACACAATAATATAAAGCAGTTCTTTTATTTCACAAGTCAATTAATACTAATAATAATGCTAACTTCAAACGCTTTGGCATTGACTGGATCTATTTAAAACTCTGCTACAAGAATTCCATACTTAAAGGGGTCATATAATGCTTTCATCTTTCATTTGTCTAGGGTGTTAAAGCTGTTTGTGCACACAGAAGATCTGTAAAGTCGCAAAGATTAAAGTCTCAAACCCAAAGAGATATTCTTTATAAAAGTGAACGCTCAGCCACGCCCTCCTAAAACGCCTCGTTCAAACACACCCCCACAAATCTACATCACTGTGTGGGAAGATTTGCATAACGCCGCCCAAATGTATACGCAAAGAAAGAAGGCGTAACTTTGATTCTCGCTGTAGTATCGTTGCCGCCGCCATGTCGTGAAGACGCTGTGTTTCATTGCGAAAGCCAAACTACTTTGTTTGGTCTTCCAAAGGAGGACACAACTAGAAATCAGTGTTAAGGTTTATTTACAACACTGTTTTTTTTTGTTATTTACAACAGTTCAACCCAAATATTCTAGTGTGTCCAGCGCATTTTACGGAGGAAAGTTTCCTGAACCTGGTAAGGGGCGTAACATTTTCCTCACACGCTTGAGGAATTCGGCCAATCACAACGCACTAGATAGCCGGCCAATCAGAGCACACTGTGCTTTTCAAAACGATCAGCTTTGTAAAAATCGACAAGTTTTCAGAAAGGCGGGGCATAGTGGAGCAACACAAATGTACAGTATATGGAAAATAAAGTGTTTTTTTAGCCTTAAACCGCGTAAACACATTGCATTACACCAAATATACAAAATAATGTTCTTTTTAGCAGCATCATATGACCCCTTTAATAAAAAGTCTATAAGAAGGTTACTTAAATGTTTCCATCACACAACAGAAAGTGTACACTGAAAACTTTAAGAGCTGTGAAGATGTGCATTATTTTCTTGTTGAAAGGTTTTCTTGAAACTGTTTAATTCTGCTTGTTGAAAATTCTGTCATCATTCTCGCCATCATATCGATCCAAACCTCAGTTTTTTTTTTCTTTACATAACACAAATAAAGTAAAGATATTTGGAATGACATGAGGATGAGTAAATGATGAAATGAAATTAAGCACATATTTAGCAGTAATCTTTATTTGTTGAAGTTATTAGTTGAAGTTCATTCCCTGTTCTCTGAGAATGTTCTACAGAGACACCTGTTAGAAGTTATTTGGCACATGCCCTGATTACACAGCAATTTGTTGTTTTTTGCAAGCCAAAGAGAGAAAAAACAGCCAGCCTTTGATTGCTTGTATTGTTATCCTTGAGTTATTTGTTGTCATAATGGAGTAAATTCAATTATGATGCCGGTGAAGATACTGAGCACTAGTACCCTACCATACTACTACATGCCTGTTTCAGTTTACTGGTAAATGCACCAAAGACACAACATAATCATCGAGTACAGTTCAGTTTCGTTCAGTTTTTTTTTCAATTGTTGCAATGCAGCTGCACTGAGGACATTGCCATAATGCTCTGAGTAAGCAAGTCGACTGTGGCAAGAAAAACCTCCTGAAGATTAAGCAGGATGAGGAAGAAATCTTGGGAGGAACCAGACTCAGTATGTTGGTTTATAAGCTCTATTATATCCTGAGAATAATAGCTGGGATTCCAGCAGGCCGTATATTTCCAGTATTATATTAGTTATAATTATATTAGTTACACTACTGTGGTCAGATTTTTTTAAATGTTTTTCAAAAGAGTCTCTTTTGCTCACCAAGGCTGCATTTATTTTATTTTTTTTATCACTTATTATTGTATTGATTGATTGATTGGTGTCACTGGGGTACAGATGGATCTGTACTTTGAATCAGAGCTTTAAATGCAAGTAGCAGTATTTTATAAGTCAAATTATATTATTTATAATTGAACTGGCAGAAAACATTTATGTAGCAATGAAACATATTGTTTATTTCCTTTGGACATGGTACAGACTCTGCTGCATCTTGAAGTTACAAATACATAAACGTATTCATCATTACATGCCACCATGATAATATACTTGGTAGGCATATTGGAAACAGATTGTTGTCAAACACCATGTTGTGTAAATGTAAAGCATGACACTATTGAATATCTAAACACTGTATTAAAGGAACATCTTGAAATGTTTATGTATAACTTGGAAAAATGAAATTGCATCTGGTGTGGAGGACACTTATGTTATAACAATGAAAGCTAGTGCCATTGTTCCTTGTAATAGGCTAGCACCTGAAGGAAGCATGTATAAGCAGTTCATTAAAGGACCTGAGACAGAGCCTTGTGGCACTCCTTAATTCTTAGGTCTGAAATCTCCTCCTTCATACTTACAAATATAGCAGATTTGACATAAATCAGGTTAGAATGGCAAAGTGATTCTCCAGTTTGTTTGAAAGAATGTTATAATGTATAATGTCATAGGTAATACTAAAATTTGAATTTGTGTTCAGACCCACAATGGCTGATAACTATTGACAGAATTGTTTTAAAATAATACCTGTTATTGATTGTCACTAAAGTTATGTTATATTTCAAAAAAGTCATATTTACTCAGTACATGACAAAGACCACAGCAATAACACATGCTTTGTTTGATCCAAGTGTTTATTTATTTATTTATTTTTGTTTCCAGAGATCTAAAGATTCAACAAAATCAAGGATTTACAGCCAGCCTCCTTCAGACGACTAAAAAACCTCAATACACTGTAAGTGTCAATGTTTTCTAAACTGGTTTCATGAAACACACACCTCATAAAACTAAACATTTTGGGGCATGTACGCTAGTTTGAAAAAATATATTTTTTGATGTCTAATACATTTCTTTCCTCTTTCTTTAAGCCTTTTAAATAACAACCATATTAGAAGAATCCCAAGAGGAGCCTTTGAAGATTTGGAAAACTTAAAATATCTGTGAGCTTTTCTTTACCTCATTTGATTGCTTCTAAAAATATAGAAAGTGTATAAAAATACAGAAAGGGTGATGCTTTATGGACAATAGTTTCCCAGCTTAAGTTCTGAGTTAGAGAAGTCAAGTAATATTAATTTGAAACCACTGACTCAAAGCCTTTCACTTGATTTCAGAACCATGATCCAACATGTTGCACCATGCTCACCACTTGTATGAATGATTCAGTCATTACTACTGCCATTGTTTGACACTTGAAAAGAGACTCTCACAGATATGGGGAACTTAATTGTCTGCTCTGTAAAATTATCTGTCTGACGGCCCTGACCCAAAAGTGCGGAGATCAGAGTCAGGCGGATCTGGAATAATTGCTTTCTGGGCAGACGTTGCACAGTTCCTGTCTTTGTTCGTCACAGGGCAATTCGAGAATCTGTAACTTTAGTTGTGGTGAGAGCAACCTGTGTTTATACTTAAATAGAGTCAGTTGTTTGAAATGTTTCACACCTGGTTTTGCCTAGATAACATTTAAACTCAGCTGCTAACAGAATACAGAAAGAGGTGAATCTCACCAATCTTTTCAAAGACACGTCTGATCATATTTCACCACCAAATCAAATGGATCAATTATATTTTGCTTCAAGAAAGTGAAGATAAATCAATTTTGCATTGTGAAATTAATCATTTTTATTACTTTACACATTATTATTGGGACATCCATCCCCAACCCTAAATATCATTGCTGCTATGTGAATATATTATTTAATTTAGCTTGATTGCTATACTGCCAAAAAAAAAAAGGAGCCAGCTCTCAGTGTATCCATCACTAAAATCCTTGGGGGGGTTTTAAAATTTATATTTATAAAAAAATGTGTATAACTCACTGGTGATTGGCCACTGGACTGTGTGAGGTCTAAATAATCTCTACATGAGGCCGAACAATTAGAGCCCACTGTTATTCTAGTGCTGGTGGTCCAAAAGTCAAACGCTGACTTCACAGTCTACAAGTCGTGTGTCACTCCTGATAAACATACTGAGTATTATAAGTCTCAGGCTGAGTATTAATCCATTCATTAGCTGCTCTTGGGCGGTACAGTCATCAGACACATGTGATAGTTCACACAGTCATGATGTCCAGCTGGCTAGTCCTCTAGACAAAGTGAATATAACTTGCTCTGAGTGGCTGGTAAATCTAAACTAGATTATGTACAGTAGATAAAAAAACACACAACTAGAAACTTTAAAAAAGAAAAAGTAAAATTAAAATGAAAACAGAAAAAATAAAACGAATTCAAAATATGAATGAAAACTATAATATTATCTTAGAATAACTAAAATAACAATGATTTAATTAGTCACCATCTGGATTTTTTGATATGCTGCAAATCAAGCCGAACTGCCTTTTTTCCCCTCGTCTTCTTAATTACAAATACAGTGGAGTCCAAAATTCTGAGATGTTTTATTTTTTTTTTAGCATTGAAGCCTGGACATAAACAGAAAGTATTATGAATTCAAAACATTTAAGGACATTTTATGGACCAGTTTTCACGTACATCTTCATTTACATTTTTCATTACACTTTTTACTCAGATTGTTAATGATGATATCCTTTGTAATGGAGAAATTCAGAAAAACAGAAGCATTTTTCCTAATGATCTCATGACTGCATCATGGTCTGGGTGATATTCCTATAACAGCAATAATATTCTTTACAGATTCTTAACCAACATAACTTATGTTTAGTACTAAAAAAGTGTGTTGCTTTAGCAGTGCTTATAAATGCAAATATAAATATTGAATACTTGTATGGGAAGACACAATGCATATCTGCAGCATATACTTCTTGTGGGATGGTGTCATAGTCCTCAAGGACACCGAATCATGTGGTTTATGTGACTGAGCGCTGGTTCTCAACAGTACACTGTCCCTAGACAGGAAAACAACAAACTTTAATTCCTGTTTCCCACAGGCCACCCCTTCTGTGTTTTCAATATACAGTCAATATGCAACTTTTTTTTTTCTATTATTCCTGCAATATCTGATGTAAAGTTAATTTTGACCTTTCTTTATTTCTGTGTGTACATGTGTGCATGTTTTCTTGTAACTGTTAAAAATAGGAGATCTCTCAATGTTTGACTCTCGCTATGTACTAATATCCTTGAATATTTCTTTAAGCTATTTGTACAAGAATGAAATCCAGGCGATAGACAGAGAAGCTTTTAAGGGGCTCGTCTCTCTAGAACAACTGTAAGTAACCTTTTGCCCTGTCACCTCCTGTTTAGTTTTTAATATTTATCAAAGTTAAAGGAATAGTTCACCCAATTTCTGTTCATGACACAAAGCTATTGTACAGCTTTCAGAAGACAGAATATAGTGCATAAGTCAATATAATGATATTTGTATGGTGTTAAAAATATCTCCACTCCCCATTTATTATGGGGATTGCATTTTTGTGTTTTGTGTCTCACTAAGAAAGTTATGTGGGAGCATTGTGACTGCGAGTAAATTATTGCAGGTTTATTATATATATATTATATATATATAATATATATATATACATGGGGAACTATCCCTTTAAGTGTATGATGCAGTTTGATCCATGTTTTTACAAATTAAAGATTTTTGATCAAGTTCATTGCCAAACTGGGGAGGGTGAAACCTACAAACCTACAAATTGCTCTTCCGTTTAGATTTTACAGAGAACCAATTGGGATCAATAGCTCACATTTAAATGTTCCACTTTTCATGTCGTTAAAGGCACAATATGTAAGATTTTTTATTAAAATACCAAAAACCACTAGAACAGTGTTATATATTGTGCTGACTTGTGTACTTACATTATCCCAAATGTTTCAAAGAATGTTTAAATCCAGAGAAATAAGCAATTTTAACTAGTGACACGGCCCGTGTCCATAGTGTCGCCTGCCAATGACGTCATAACCCCTCGATTTCCAGTATCTAGTATGATAAAACAGCGCTGCTTTACCCCACATACGCACGACCGGAAGCAGCGGAAGCGCTCGACTGTGGCATAATAAAAGCTACGCTGCTTTACCCCACATACGCACGACCGGAAGTAGCGGCAGCGGTGGACTGTGGCATAACAAAAGCTCCGCTGCTTTACCCAACATACGCACGACCGGAAGCAGCAGAAGAGGTCGACTGTGGCATAATAAAAGCTCCGCTGCTTTACCACACATACGCACGAAAGGGAACGCAGCGGAAGCGGTTGACTGTGACATAATAAAAGCTCCGCTGCTTTACCACACATACTCACGACCGGAAGCAGCGGAAGCGCTCGACTGGGGCATAATAAAAGCCCCGCTACTTTACCCCACACACGCACGACCGGAATGAACGGAAGCGCTCGACTGTGGCATAATAAAAACCCCGCTGCTTTACCCCACATACGCAAGACCGGAAGCAGAGGAAGCGCTCGACTGTGGCATAATAAAAGCTCCGCTGCTTTACCACACATACGCACGACCGAAGGAGCGGAAGCGGTGGAACTGTGGCATAATAAAAGCTCGCTGCTTTACCCCACATACGCACGAACGGAAGCAGCGGAAGCGCTCGACTGTGGCATAATAAAAGCTCGCTGCTTTACCCCACATAGGCACGACCGGAAGCAGCGGAAGCGCTCAACTGTGGCGTAATAAAAGCTTCGCTGCTTTACCCCACACACGCACGACCGGAACCAGCGGAAGCGGCCGACTGTGGCATAATAAAAGCTCCGCTGCTTTACCCCACATACGCACGACCGGAAGCAGCGGAAGCGCTCGACTGAGGCATAATAAAAGCTCCGCTGCTTTACCCCCACATACACACGACCGGAAGCAGAGGAAGCTCTCGACTGTGGCATAATAAAAGCCCCACTGCTTAACCCCACATACACACGACCGGAAGCAACGGAAGCGCTCGACTGTGGCATAATAAAAACTCCGCTGCTTTACCCCACATACGCACGACAGGAAGAAGTGGAAGCGATCGACTGTGGCATAATAAAATCTCCGCTGCTTTACCCCACATACGCACGACAGGAAGGAGCGGGAGCGGTCGACTGTGGCATAATAAAAGTTCCGCTGCTTTACCTCACATACGCACGACCGGAAAGCAGCGGAAGCGCTCGACTGTGGCATAAAAAAAGCCCCGCTGCTTTACCCCACACACACACTACCGGAAGCAGCGGAAGCGCTCGACTATGGCATAATAAAAGCTCCGCTGCTTTAACCCACACACGCACGACCGGAAGCAGCGAAGCGCTCGACTGTGGCATAATAAAAGATCCGCTGCTTTACCCCACATACGCACAAACCGGAAGCAGTGGAAGCGCTCGACTATGGCATAATAAAAGCTCCGCTGCTTTAACCCACATACGCACGACCGGAAGCAGCGGAAGCGCTCGACTGTGGCATAATAAAAGCTCCGCTGCTTTACCCCACATACGCACGACCGGAAGCAGCGGAAGCGCTCGACTGTGGCATAATAAAAGCTCGCTGCTTTACCCCACATACGCACGACCGGAAGCAGCGGGAAGCGCTCGAGTGGCATAATAAAAGCTCCGCTGCTTTACCCCCACATACACACGACCGGAAGCAGAGGAAGCTCTCGACTGTGGCATAATAAAAGCTCCACTGCTTTCGAGCCGTGTGTCGCGCTCGTTCAGCGGCCTCGTTTCGTTTTGATGGCTTTCAGCCTCACCCTGCTTCATACTATGACGTTAATAAATCTTTAATACATTAGCTCATTCATGAACATGACTTCTGCCCGAGTCCCGTCGGATTGCATCGGCTGTGGGGATGAAGACGACAACTCCCATGATTCCACACTCAGTCACGGAGTCATCAAACTATGCCTTTGTCTCTTTGTTTGTTTTGAATACGCGCCCTCCAGTGGCCATGATGTCATAAACATCTCGCTTGCAGCTGGCTAGAGTTCAGATAATATTAACACATTTTACAGTCACCTCAATTATTTCTTATTACTCTCCATAATCCTTTGAAACTGTAATTGTTGACCTCATTTAAAACCCACAGTATTTTTGCCTTGTAGCGAGAGTTTTTTTGGGGGGTTTTTGTCACCGAGTTAGAAATCTGTTTAATGTTTGAAAGTCAACGTGAAATGAAACTAGAGCGTATTTGCTTTCCTAAAACACGTCCCTCATCTTACATGATTAACTGGTGCACATTGTTTAAAAAAAATAATAATAATGGTCTCTATCCAATAAGTTATCAATAATTAAAACAGAGTCATGCTCTTTGTTTTATTGTTGAAAATGCATACGATTATGGAAGTAAAACAGGTACTGGACAATGTTTTGTGTTGACATAAATCTATGGGAAAGCTCTAGATACTATGTTTATGGCAAGTAAAACACTGTGCATATGACTCTCTCTCTCACACAGATACCTGCACTTCAACAACATTGAGTCTTTGGAGCCGGAGTCTTTCTCTCATTTGCCCAAGCTTGAGCGGTTGTGAGTTACACATGCATCTCAAACCTCAAATCATCACTCAGATCCCTACAGGGTTGCATGTTTAGTCATGATAACACGTCCCTTTTAAAATGAGATCAAAAATGAGATGAGCGTGTAGGCAAATGTGTGCATGAGCTGACACTGTGTACTAGTGTGTAGCCTATATTCTGGTTTGTTTTGAGAGAGGAATTGTCTTCAGAAGGGATGCTTTAACCTTGTAAAGCCTGACATATGAAAAAAAAAATATCATATGTGTTTTTGTTGGTATCATATTTGATACCTAAGGATTTTTTTTGGCTCATATAGTATGATGAAGTGAGAATATGAAGCTCAAACTCGAGGAGGAAAAACAGCTCAGTTCTATCCAGAGGCCCAAACTGGGTAAAAATATGCAATTTGGTGCAGATGCTGATATTTATATGGGCAAAAAGTAAGACGAAATTCTGATATAGTATAGATGATAGTGTTTTAGTGTTGAAACTATTCCAAAAAATGAAGGGTGCATTTTGCACTCAGTTTGTTTGGGTAGATTTCATCCCATTTGTTGAGTAAAGACTCCCTAAATGTAATCGCTATGAGGCATAAAAAAAATTAGGTAAAGCCTGCTCAACATTTGTCAATACATTACAAAACAAAGTATTTACAAAAAGTAAGTAATATGAACTCTTGATTATTATCCACTTGATGTTTTTGCACATGCTTGCCATGAACAAGTAAGAAGTTACATGCCACTGCATTACTTAGTAACAGCTATTTCTCATTCAGTATGAGGTATAGACTTCGTTCAGGTCTTTCTCTTTACTCAAAAACACATAAAATAGCACTTAATGTCACCATTTACTCTCATGATCCAGCCCTGTGCAAAGCATGTTGGGCAGGTTTCAGTTAATACAACAAAGTGATTCAGATAATCCCAACACAAATGGATTAAGTAAACTTCAATTTTGCATTTTTAAGTGGATTGTGTTGTTCAAGCAGCTTAAATCATTTTTATTACAGTCTTCTCGGTCTCGTTCCTTTCTGTTGACCCGAATTCTAAATGTTTGGAGATTGTTGCGCTGAATTCACCCACACACATTCTGATGTCTTTCAAAGACGGGAAAGTCACTCGCACATAAACAGGGACTAACACGTGAGTTAGGGACCATTTCAAAGCTGGTGAAGAAGTGAAAATGTAAAAATGTAAAAATGTTGGATTAATGAAACTCACCTTCCTGTTGTTTATGTGACTAGTTGTGATCAGTAATGTCATCCCTGGGAAAGTGACCCCGTCTGACCTGGTAGAAAATAAGAACATCCCTGTAGACGTTCATCTTTTCATCTCTATTCCACAGAGCATGTAATCTACCGGTCAAAGTTTTGGATAATTACAGTTCTGTCATGACAAATCTTGGAGGGATTGGCATGGTAATTTACATGACGATGTTAATGTATTTGGTCTTGGTGGAATAGATCTGCTACGCTGCTGCTGCTGCAGCAGAGCAAGTACCGAGACTTGCTAATGCCAATACATACACAACATGCTGCTGTGAGCATGTAAGAAATACTGCTGCTGCAAATATAACATACATGAAATAACCCCATATAGCATACATGAATCACCTCGTAGCAGATCTATACAGGTGGAGCTGGGGAAGGTGAAGGATTTCTGAAGCAAGCTGCAACTGCTACGGCAAACACTAGTCATATATTTGAATGTTGAGCAGCGAGCTCATTGGCTAACGATACAGGAGAGAACCAGTCAGCTGTGCCATGTGATAATGATGTCATTAGTTCAGATTGAGTTAGACCTATCGGACGGCGCCATCTAGAGTTTCATGCCAGAACTCTGTATTTGTTTTTTTTGTTTTTTTCTGCGCACCAAAGCTTCACTTATTTGATCAAAAATACAGTAAACATAGTTAAATGGTGAAATTATTACAATTTAATCGGTTTTCTATAGTAATATATTTTAAAGTGTAATTTATTCCTGTGATGCAAAGCTGAATTTTCAGCAGTCATTCAACCGTCTTAGCTACAAAATTATCAAGGATTTGATCAGAAAAGCATTGTTTTCCAATCTGCCACAAGAGTCACACACAAATGTGAACTGATGCTTTGCCAAAAAAAGTGAAACAATGTTATTTTAACCAAAGGAATTGAAAACGTTGTTGTTTTCTCTATCATGATCCAAAAAAGCAAAGTCACCTTCTAAACAAATAGCACATCTTTCCTCAACAAAACACAATTTGACTACATACCACTCACAGATTAAACAAATCACTGAGACCAATAAATTAGAGCACTAGTATAGTGATGCTTTTATGGCATGTGTTGTGTTTTTTTCTGACCTGGTCACAGATTTTAAATGCTTGATTTATAAATACACACTTTTAAAACAGTGCACTTCTCATTGCTTATCTATTGCAGGTTTCTGCACAACAACAGAATTACTCATCTTGCATTAGGAACCTTCTCCCACCTGCAGTCCATGAAGAGACTGTGAGTATTACTCAAGATTATTAACGGTTGGGATTATTAACTTTTGAATAGTTGGTTGTGGTTCACTTTAGCGACCAGAACTTTATAAACTATTTAGTGCAGTGTTGTTTTAATATCACAGAGATCCTATTGTATTTTTTTTATAAGCATTTTGAATTGGTTTTCATTTTAAATGTAATGTTGTTGTAATTTTGTTGTGTTTTTGTCTTCTTTTTTTTAATGTTTACATTTTTTTATGTTTTATTATTTTATTTTATCTTATTTTTTTGTTTTTTTTTGTTTTGTGAGCTTTTTCAATCAAGTTTAAATAAAAATAGAATGTGCCTACTTTACCAAATCAAAAAAAAAAAAAAAATGTTATGGTTTTATTTTCAGTTAATTATAACAACCCAGATTTAGTACCATACCTTTAGATGAGGATGTTAAAAAAAGTCATTTTTAAAATATTTATTAACAGGCAGTTAATTTCTGTTTAGATGTACTAAATAACTTGAAATCTATTAAAAACCAAAGAAAATATGTAATAAGTTGAAAAATAATAAGTTTTTGGGTTGATATTCTGAACCTCCTCCTACCAGCCATTCGAGATTAGATAATAAAACTTGTTTGGCAAGGGTTAGGATTAGAGGTACTCAAAGCTTTATGAGTGCTGCATGTGAGTTTTGCAAGACTTTTCACAGAGTTTTGAGTCAACTACACCAACGCTGCTACAAATGTATCAGTGATTTGATCAGAAAGCAATGTTTTCCGATCCACTACAAATTTGAATTGCTGCAGCAATGTCATTTTAACCAAAGGTCTGCAACCAAATTTTATTTTCATTTTGTGTTTGTGTGTGTTTATAGGCGCCTCGACTCAAACTCACTGCACTGTGATTGTGAACTGCTGTGGTTGGCCGATCTGTTGAAGCAGTACGCAGAGTCCGGTAACGCTCAAGCCGCAGCTACATGCGACTATCCCAGCCGCTTGCAGGGACGCTCGGTCGCAACTCTCACTGCAGAGGAGCTCAACTGTGGTGAGGCCATTCACACACATAAACACACTCCAATATACACTTTTCTTTTCAAATCAAAAACAAAATGATGGACCGGCACTAAATTATTGAAATATTTACAGCATCTGCCCCCATACACCACATCCACATGATTCTGCTCGATGGGACCACTCAATGTCTTTGAACATGTTAGTCATCTTAATAAATAACAGATGCTGATCTAGTTTTGTGAGCTGGATTATGGAGAGTTTTCCCAGATGTGTCATTGCTCGCATGCTACTCCACCTCCTCGTCAAACACTGGAGGGAGTGAAGGGTCAAACGTGACTCTTTTCGTTTCAACCATCTGTGAAACACATACGGGTCAACTCTACTGGGCTTTCTGACGTCAGAAATGTCGGCTGGGGAAAAAGCAGCTCAGATCCAGCTTCAAATATTGGGCTAATTACCAGTCCAGTGTTCACTGAACAACAAAAGATCCTGTTAAATTTATGGCAAAAAGGACATGACTTATTGGTCTCTGTGTATTTTATAACTTACAACCATATATCTCATTAAATGATATAATGTTAATATACAAATCTATTTGAACTACTAAGGTTTTTGTACCCTAAATGTACTAACTGCCACAATAGAAAGCCTTTCAGTGAATGTTCATTGTACGTGACCTGTCCATAAAACATGGCCAAGACATTGCAAAGGGTCATAAACACAAAACATACATTTTATCTTACAGTTAAATGACCTGATCTGATGTTAAACCATTTGTTGTTAGTTTTTCAGTGTATATGTTAGGTGACTTACAGTCAACCAAATAACAAATATTTAGCTGTGGCATTTTGTCCGTTTTTTTTTTTTTCCCTGTGAAAATTTCACTTTTGTTTTTCTTTCCGTGCTTAGAAACTGACGTCTTTTATCATTTCAACTGTTATGGTCAGTGAAATAGAAATGAAACGAGTAATTAATATAATAATTGTTCAAGTCTACATCTTTTACTCTGAAATGTGGTCCTTTGTGTGACCTCTGAGCAGCAGTAGAGGTTTCACCACAGTAGCCACAGGCCATAGCAGCAGTTGTGCTCGATAGACTTGCTCAGGCTTGTTACAGAAATCAGCCCCCCACAAACACCCCTATTGGCTCTGTAGAAGAATGGGTTTATCACCGTATGGCTTTTCCACCCCCTCTATACATAAAACACAGCACATAGATGCCTGAGGCACCTGTCAGAACACATCACCAGCCCGCCAGACAGCTGCAGTTTCTCTGGGACTGGTACCCGTCGCATGACTGCCACACTGTGCAATGCAACACAAAAGTCAGCTGTCAGCATGAAGATAGAAGGTCACCCAAAAATAAAGATTGTCATCATTTGCCTATCCCCTTGCCGTTGCAAAACTGCATGAAAGCAGATGTTTTGCAGAGTGTCCAGGCTGCTATTTGACAAAAGTGAGCAAATGGGAATAAGTGTAAACTGCCTTTAATTTGATGGTTAATGATAGATTTCCTTCCATGGAACCGATAATTTAACTTAAGAAGACTTGGAAGAAAGGCGTATGGACTACTTTATAGTACTTTTACGGAGCTCAACAGCCTTGCTTTCATTGTTTGGAAAAGTTCAGCTTGGGCATTCAGCAAAACATCTCCTTTTGGGTTCCACCATAAAAAGAAAAGCATATGGGTTTGGAACAACATGATGGTAAGCAAGCTTGTTTAAACGATTCTTATATAGAGAGTGCTGCAGTGATTATGTATTTTTGTAGGCCAATCTGAAACCATAGGTTTGCATCACACTGGTTCCCTTGACAAAATCCCAATATGATTTTTTTTTTCTTTTGGATTATTGTAGAAAATAAGCTCTGTGACCAACAGAAGTTTATGATTCTTACATTCTTACAGCTTATGTATTTTGAAGCCTAAAAAGCTAAACGTAGACTATAAATGAACTAAACAATATTGTCAAGTTTATGGAGACTTCAAGCGAGGATTTACCATTAAGCTTCTGACAACTCTTTCAGTCTTTATTATAAAAAAAACTAAAAACTTTTACCTCCGAGGTTAGTAGATAGTTTATAGCGCACCATTATAATCAGTGTTGGGGGTAATATATTACAAGTAACGCAATTTACGTAATCAGATTACTTTTTCAAGGAACTAGTAAAGTAACGCATTACTTTAAAATTTACAAGATCACATCTGAGTTACTTTTTCAAATAAGTAAAATTCAGTTACTTTTTTTCCCATTTATTGATTGAAAGCTCTCCTGTCCCCTTGTTGAGAGAAATCGGGAGTAAGATGTTACTTTATTTCTAGAATAAATGTGAACATGCATTAATTCATCTCACTCACTCACAAAAAAATAATCTGATTTAGTTTTCCTCAATTAATAAAAACAGTTAAACGCAACTCAGAATATGACTTAAAGCTGCAATAATTAAATATGTTAAATAATACAAATATCCTTTATGTATGTAATCCCATTTTAGTAAACCAATGGCGTGCTGACCTTCAGTGATCCAATCCAACCATACTAATAAGCAAAAATGACACAAGATAAACTAACATTTTTTTATTGCTGAAGAGTGCTGAACTTTCTTTTTCTGTGTTCAGACGTCAATTTACATTTCCTTCAGCCTGAGGCTTTTGGTGTGAAAGGGCTTTTATATTTGCCAAAAATAGAACTTTTTATATTAAAAGCAAACAAGCAAGCCCAGCCCAGATTAAAAAAAGTAACGTAACACATTACTTTCAATAAAAAGTAACTAAGTAACGTAATTAGTTACTTTTTTAGGAAGTAACGTGATATTGTAATGCATTACTTTTAAAAGTAACTTTCCCCAACACTGATTATAAATGCAGCAAGGCTGTGAAAGTGACTAGTGAGTAGATGAGTTTGTCTGTTTGTTATGATGACGATGTCTTTGACAGCCTCTGAAGTCCTATATGGACACTTGTGAGCAACCACCTTTTCCAAGACTTATTTCAGACATTTAAACAAAACCCATTGAGCACCTAAGTGCTACAATGCTCACTCATTTCCGGGTTTTGGCCTACAAAAATGCATCATCCCTGCAGCACTCCATAGTACTTTCTGTAATTTTTGTCCCTCTTCTGCCTGTTATATGCAAGTACTTTGACACAGTATGCAACCAGACATTTGGTTTTGCCAGTAGAAACAGTTTAACAGTTCTGACAGATGGTTTGGGAATACATCTCACCATGTTCACATTGGTGTTGGGTAATGTTTGGGGGTTTGGCACGTGGTTGTTGTGACCATAGACACAATCACCTCGTGCCTGGCCGTCAACCAACACGGCCAGCCAAACCAGTTCAGAGGAAGTGAGGCAAGAGGGAAATGTTGAATGTTATTTCCAGCAGTCACACAGTGCCACTACAAATAAACCTTCAGTGCTGTAATTCCAACAGCTTTTACAGACCAAATTAAACTTGTTTTACTTCTCCTCACACCTCGTCTTTTGCGGCACACTTATATTTAGTTTCATCTGAATGTGTCTCTCTTGTGGAGTAGAAGTTCCCCGGATCACATCTGAGCCGCAGGATGTGGACGTAACCTCTGGGAACACTGTGTACTTCACATGCAGGGCAGAGGGCAACCCCAAACCTCAGATCATCTGGCTCAGAAACAAGTAAGCTCCCTCCCTCAATGTACATGTTTAAAGGAATAGTTTCAGCAAGAAATAAAATTCTGTTTTCATTTATTCCCCTTCATGTTACTCAAAGCAGATATGACCTGTTTTTCATAGAACACAAAAGAAGAAATACTACAGTATGCCTAGAGTGCCCTTTCCATAATGAGGAAAAACACCATGAAAGTACTGCTTAAAGCTTGTGTAGTATTTCAATCGTGAAATCGGTGGGAATAGTTTTAGCATGTTAATTGACATGATTTAATGTGTTTGGTCTTGGCAGATTAGATCTGCTATGCTGATTCAAGATACACAGACTTACATGTGAGCATGTAAGATATGCTGCTGCTGCATGAATAGGCAGATATCTAGTTCAGTCATGAAACTTTAGATGACGCATACTGATAGGTCTTTTACATGCAATCTGCTAGCAATCACATAATTTACTACATGGAACAATCTGATTGGCCTCTGCTGATTCTGCAGCTAATGAGCTTGCAATACCTCTGAAACCCTTCCCCTCCCCTAGCACCACCTGTCTAGACTCGCTACAGGATTTATGTATTTCAGATATTATAAATCCATTGAAGGTTTTTTATTTTTACAGATAATGTTCACTCTCACTAGCTATGTTTCCATCACCATCCATTCATTTTATGCACATTTTGAAGTATCACATTAGAAACAAGTGATAGAAATGCCAAATTTTGAAGAAAAAAAAAGTCCCTTAATTCGCAAAAAAGTTTCTACGCTCACGTGACGTTTTTTGACTTGTGCGTAAAGGTTAATGCGAATAATGGGAGATGTAAACACATTTTACAGAATAAAATCATCCATGCGCATCTAAAAAGTCATGTGACCTTCCGCGATGGGATGGCATAACTTGACTAACTAGCGGACCGATCTTGTTGCACAGCACCTGAAATGCCTGAGCCAAAGTCTGTAGTCAAAGTATTTTTGTATAATTGGCTCCCAGAACTGTCTTATATGACTGCGTTCCCAAACATCAGGCATCCACTTCCGAAAGCAATGACAAGTCATTTATTGTGTTTCGTCTGCTCGCTCTAAGGCGCAAGTAATTTATTATGTGTGAAAATAATTATATTCAATGGCTTCTCCTACTATTCTTATTTATATTTAGTGGCAGTTTATCAGGAAGTGACCATTTTGTTCTCTTTGACTCGTTGGATGGCAACGGTGCTTTTTGTGCATAAGTTAAATTCTCAACTTTGGATGTAAATATTGCTACTGTAGCATAGCTCTGAAATCTGATTCCATTTGTGTTGAAATCAAATATCAAATATAATACGTCAAGACAAGTCATGGTGAATTGCAATCCAACATCTTTGGTTCTCACATCTGCGTGGTCAAAAGCGGGCAGGTTCAAAATCTTTAGACCCCATTTAAACCTGTATTTAATGTAGTCTACGTGTGATCAGATTGACAAAAATGCATCCTAATGCCAAGTGTAAATGGGACCAATCAGACAACTTCAGAAGACTTTAAATATGGCGCACGAGTCGCTTTAACTATTTTGTGTGTGTGTGTGTGTGTGTGTTTTGTTATTTTGGAGCTTGATAGTCTGGGAATTCTAAGAAATGTATCTGCATTTGTGTTCCATGTAAAGCAGAAAGTGATTCAGGTTTGGACTGACAAGAATATGAGTAAATCGTGGCAGAAATAAAATATTTTCTTTTGTCCTCAATATGTGAAGGGTATGTGCATAAATGGGAAAATCTTTTTTCAGCAATGCTCTGAACATGAGGGACGACACACGTCTCAATCTTTTGGAAGATGGGACCCTGATGATCCAGGACACACGAGAAACAGACCAGGGAGTTTATCAGTGCATGGCCAAAAACGTGGCTGGAGAGGTGAAGACCTCAGAGGTCACCTTGCGATACTTCAGATCACCATGTGAGTGTGATAGGGTCCTCTAGGCTGTGACTACTAGAACTTCCCAAACTAGCTCAACCCTACTTAGTTTAGCAATCTACAAACATTTCATATATGCTGGAAAAAAATGATTACAAAGAAACAAAAAAGTAACACACTGAATTAAAAAATTGTTTACAATTTGAGCAATTTCTGAGTAAGAAATGTTTCAGTAAATTTCACAAAGAATTAAGTAACACTTTGAATTTAAAAATGTGTAAGATTTACTTTTCTCACTTTTTTCACAACAGTTTTCACTCAGAAATTGCTAGTAAATTTCACAAAGAAATGACAAGTATCAATGAATAATAACAAAAAAAAAATGGTGAAAATCACTCAGAAAATGCTTGTAAATTTCACAAATGATTGCAAAGGAATAATTATGAATAAATTTAAAAGTAACAATTTGAATTAAATGTGAAATTCAAGAGTAGAAAAAAGTGTTTTCTTGTAAAACACATTCCAAAAAACTTTATGTACAATTTTACAGTATAGTATTTAGTTTGACCTCATGAGATAGACAACATTAAACACTTTTATTCTATGACTGTTTGATTTTATTTTTTCCCCCCAAACCCAGTTTTTTACCGTTTCATGTATAATTCTAGGTAGCATGCCAGTCTGGTAAAGACTGTTTTGAGGCAACTAACTAGAGGTCTTTCTCTCTCCAGCTCGACCTAGTTTCGTGATCCAGCCGCAGAATACAGAGGTTCTGGTCGGGGAGAGCGTGACCCTGGAGTGCAGTGCGACGGGCCAGCCGCAGCCCCGCGTGACCTGGACCAAAGGAGACCACACAGCCCTCCCAGTGGACCCCCGCATCAACATCACTCCTTCAGGAGGTCTCTACATCCAGAACGTCAATCAGGCCGATGGAGGACAGTACACCTGCTTCGCAAGCAACAACGTGGACACCATCCACGCCACTGCGTATATTATAGTACAGGGTAAGTAAAGCAGAAATGTGTTACATCAGTTCATAATCATGATTCTATTTCTGATCATTTAGTTTATTGTATTGATATTTCATTTATTTTATGTGTATTCATAATCTTTTCAATTAATGGTTGTCCAAAGATGTCATTCACTGCGAAGTTAAGGTGGCAGTTGTGAAGTTAATGAAAAAACACTGACCTGAGATATACAGTGTGAAACGTGGAAGAAAAATAAAACAGGAATCAGTTAACCCAAGTCAAGTCAAAACAGATGTACATCAAGTGGAAAATACATGTATTTTTATACTGTCCAATGTACACATCCAGTCCTTCAAAATAAAAGGGATAAATAGTGTTTAAAAAAAAAAAAAGAATTAAAAAATATTTTATATGGTCTATTTGAAAATCTGTTTCCTAAAGTTTGACGCCAAAAGTGAATAAGACTCCTCATACAAAAATAAAAAAATAAATAATAATTATAAATAAAGAAAACAATTGTGTTTGGGGCTGAGACAAAGTGTGAGTGCAGAACACATAATGACTAGATAGAATACATTTCAAAGGGTTTGATTAATTCTTCTTGTGTTTTTTTTTTTACATAATTGAAAATATGATGCATAAAAAGACATCAAAATAAATATGAAGGTCCTTTGAAGTTGTCTTTAGTTACAGTAAGTAAACTAAATGAAACCCTAAGTTTCTTGGTTAACCCTAAAGTGAAAATTCTACTTTTATATTAAAACTAATTTAGCTTTAAAGGTGAAATTAAGTTGTAAAAAAAAAAAAGAATATATATAATATACTATGATGACCTACATTAAGAAACATTTGTCTAAATGTCTAAAAAATATATATCGATTAAAGTGGATGGTCTTTTTTATAATAACTAATATCATTAATTTATGAAGGTTTTTTTTATATCATATATAATATATATTATTATTAATACACACACAATACTTAATTAAGAGAACCTTAAATATAATCTGAGAAATAATAGCATTGATAACTTTTTTTTTTTGAGTTGGTCCAAAGCTTATACCGTGTTTGATATGAAAGAGTAGTTCTGTTCATGTTTCATTTATTTTTCCTCAGCTCGTCCTCAGTTCACAGTGACCCCTCAGGACCAGTCTGTGCTGGAGGGTCTTACAGTTGACTTTCGCTGCGAGGCCAGCGGCTACCCTCAGCCTGTCATAGCATGGACTCGCGGCGGTGAGATGACATAATGCCGCCTTGTCTGTTTGACTTGCTAGAGTGGTCCATGTTTGCACATATATGTCAGGAAAGTACACATAAGTTGCATTTTATTTCATTAATATTATTATCTGCAAGTACAGTTTTTAAAAATATCCTTTTAAGATTTGAAGTACCTTACAAGTGTACATTCAGTACAATAAACAAGGGTCTGATTATGAAATTCTGACTGGATGCATTCTAGCACTGCCTACACAGTTGTATGTACTGTAAACATGAGTTTTGTAAACTGAGAGATGAGTCAAAATCAACAGCATTTAATTTCTTCTGAACATTCCTTAAAAAGGACACATTTAAAGATGATTGAATTGCTGTCTGTCAGTATTTATCAACTGTTTTCAGCGTCACTAAAACTATGTTCTCCTACCTAGCAGCCCCGGCTAATGGACAGACGGCCGTTGTTCTCTCATCTGGGAAAGCTTGCGCATCAGCCGCGTGGCCCTTCATGACCAGGGCCAGTACGAGTGCCAGGCGGTCAGTCCTGTTGGCACTGCCAGAGCAGCTGTTCATCTCAACATCCTGCAACCCAGTGAGATCCTGTTCACAAAATAAATCCCCTTCTGACATAGATTATTTCAGCATGTTCAACGAGAGGTGGCCAGCATGGCCCAAATCCTACAGCACTGAACAGTTCTGTTCACAGTTACGATATATACTGTATATATATGGTATACATATATAATTTATTATAAGTAAAGATTATGTAATACATATAATTAAATACTATATTGACATATAAAAAATAGTAAAAATGACAAAATCACACTTTCTAAAACTTAAAAAAATATAGTCGTGTGCTGTAAATTCAGCAGAAATGCTGTGCTAATGCCAAACTGAATAATACTTGATGGACTTGATGAAAGCAGCTCTGAAGATCAGAAAAAAAGCCAGTGTTATTGGAGTATTATTGGTATGCTATTATAGTTTTTAAGATTTTGAATTAGATTGTATTTTTATATTTTCGGTTTTTACTTTAATTTCAGTTCAAGTTTTAGTAATTTTTGTCATTTTCTTTATTTCTTTTTGTATAAATATGCCTATGTAGTATTTATTAAATTGTATTTATTATTTTTAGTTTATTTAATTTGAGTTATTTTAGCACTTACATTTTTATACATTTTTTTGCTTTTTGTTAAAGTTCAATTTCAGTTAACGTTTATTTTATTTCAATTTTATTTTATGGTTTTAGTTAACAATAGTAACCCTGAAAAAGTCTCAAAAGAGTAAAACAAATAAGTTCTAATTTCTGACATTCGCAAATCACATTTTCTATATATTAATGCTCGAGTGAACTCCATTAAACGTTTGCCTCATCTTGACGTGTTTGGGACACAGCATTCTCATGTATTTTTGCGTTACTCCGTGTTACTTAGTGCATGGCTATCAGTGCTGCCCACAAATGTATCTACTTCAGTATAGCACAAAAGAAACCCCTAACACCATACACTGTAAGTCTATTCCTCATTCAACGGTCTGTCGGAACAAGACTAGACATGGTATTAACAGGAGGGAATGAGGGCTGGCTTCATGAACTAATTTGTCATTTACCCACCAGCAAAGCCTTCAATTAGAACAACAATACCCCGTAAAGTCTCAATGACAGATGTAAGACCAGGTCCCTGCATGTAAGTGCCTTAAAAACCACCTCTTAAGCTTTATTACAGACTTGTTGAGTAGCCAGGAAAGCATGCAGCTTTGAAATTCCCACATGGCAAGATGTTTCCATGTAGTAATGGTTGTTAACACACTGCATAACAACCGCCTGTATTTACTTCAAAACCCAGGCACAGGTTTGGCTCATGGTCGCTTTTATTTAGAACAGGTTTACGGGAAGTATCTGAAGAAATGGAGAGAGTAAAGTGACCGAGAGGGTTGTGAGAAATACTGCTTGTTATAACAGCTGCAGAAAGACAGACTATAATGAAAGTTTAGGAGTTCATGGAAGGAATAGTTCACCCAAAAATTGTGCAATTACACAGAAACAACAACAAAAAAATCTTACTCTGTATTTTTGTCTTGTTTTCCAGTAAAAAAAAAAAAAAAAAAACATTCTTAAATCAAGATGCATTTGTTGCTCATAAGTTCACATGCCTCTTGCCGAATATGCAAAATGTTAATAATTTTAACAAAATAAGAGGGATTGTAAAAATGGCATGCTATTTTAATTTAGTACTGTCCTGAATAGACTCGGTGTGAAAAGATAGATCTCAAAATCATACAATCACTGTTGGAAAGGGGGTCATTTGGGAATTTGGGAAGGGAATTTGCAGAAGATGCTGGAAAACCAAAGAATGTGCAGGACTTGGAATTTTTCTGAAGAACAGCCGGCAGTTGAACTGCTCAGAAAAGAAAAAAAAAAGGACTCAGGAACAACTATCACAAAACATAAAAACAGTCATGGATCATTCAGATAACAACACAGATTTAAGATTCAAGGGTATGTAAACATTTGAACGGGGTCATTTCTATAAATCCAGTCTTGTGCAGTATATGTGAACATCTGTGATGAGAAATAGCTCATTCAGGAAAGTACTAAATAAAACATAGCATGCAATTTTGTTAAAATGATTAACATTTTGCATATTCTGCAAGAGGTATGTGAACTTGTGAGCAGAACTGTACTTGAAAAGCAAAATTACATAAGATATGCTTAGCAAGAAAAATATCTTCCATTAAGATAAGAATAATGAGAATCTTGTTTTCCCTTTAAAGTAAGTTTATTTTTCTTACCCCATTGGTAGATTATTATTTCATTTTAAGGAAGAACTCGCTTAATTTTGATATATTTTTCACAAAACAAGACTTAAAATATTAAGGCATTTTGTATCTCTACGGAAATATTTGTTTTGCAGTGAGTGACTAGTGACGAAATGACTGAGCTGATTCTTAGCAGAAATTCTTATAGATTAGAACAACTGTAAAGGGGTAAATATGCACTTAAAGGGATAGTTCACGCAAAAGTCACCTACATTTTGGATGGCTTGGGGGTGAGTAAATTAACAGCAAACTGAACTATCCCTTTAAGGACCTCAGAGGTCTCCTCAGAGGATCGTGTGAACCAACTCGTAGCTTTGGGGGGGTTAAAATGTTTAGATAAAGCTCTTTAAACAAACCAATCCATTTTGGCCTTGAAGACTCACATATGCTTCTCAGACTCAACCTCTTGCCCTTTCATTGACTTGAATTACAGAACCTCGACAGTCGGCAACATCTCAACACCATGTATGACCTGTGCATGTTCTTTTCATGTTGTGCATTATGTGCATGACTCAGCAGCAGCTGCGGTTTTGTGCGCTGTAATCATTAACATATGTTTTTACATCACCAGTAACGCCTGTTTTCACGAGCGCTCCAAGGGATACGACTGTGGAGTCTGGATCAGATGTCCAGATTCCGTGCAGCGCGCAGGGTGAGCCCACACCTATCATCACATGGAGCAAGGTTAGATCCATTAGCTGCCATATTCCCCAACAACTGGCCATCCATCCATTTCCGCCACTTTGGTCCCCATGGGACTATCCTGGTCTTGTGAACAGACTCATTTAAACAATCTCTGGCCCTGATCTACAGGATGGAGTCCAGATTACAGAGAGTGGGAAGTTTCATATCAATCCAGATGGCTATCTGGAAGTGCAAGACGTGGGGCTTGCCGATGGGGGACGATATGAGTGTGTAGCCCGCAACTCCATTGGATATTCCTCATCTAGTATGGTGCTAACAGTGCAAGGTAAGAATTGAAGGCTGTAACCACATATTTAGGATTTTGAGGTGGGAGGGTGATCAAATTTAATTTAAGACCACTGAAAAACAAACTTTGGACGACCACTAACTGAAATAATGCTTTTTGTGTTCAAAAACAACTGGATGGAGCATAACAAAATGAGTACAGGAGTCTGGACTCTTTTTTTTTTTTTCACATTGAAATGACCAGTTTATTCATGAAAATGTAGACTGACTCGAGCTGATAGATCCTTGCCATGTAAGATGTGTTTAACTGGATTTAATTGATCATCGAGATTTGCCACTTGCAGATGGGAAAGTTAAAAACAGAGACGTGAAGTTTGACATTTTCTGCTTCCCATAGTGATGCTTACACAGTGTTTGCATACTTTATCACAAATAAATATTTTAAATATTGTTATACAAAAATAAATATTCAATATTTATCAGATACACAGACGTTTCAAATGTTTTCATGTAGCAACAGAAACGCTTTTCAGTCAATGCGTTGTACTGCTTACGCAGTACGCGCCTGTATATACAGGAATAGGGTAAACATAAGCCTTTTTTTAACAGTAAAAACTCATCTTCAATTGAGAATCCTGCCAATTGTGAAACAGCTATGTTGCCATTCGAGCTCCAAGCTCGGTGCTGTCTCAAGTTGGACAAAATTGCTACCTGCCATGCATTGCTTTATGCCGGATGCTGATCAGTCTACACAGCACCGCATGAAGTGAAACAATCCTGTATCTGCTAGCAGTACTAAATGGCACAAGCTGCCTGGTCTCTGCTGGATCTGTAGCCAATGAGATTTGAATAATCTGTCTCATTGTTTACTGTAAGATAGTCCTGCACAATTGGTTCCTCCACCTCCCCCAGCTCCACATATCTAAATCTGCTACGAGGGTCTTACACTTGTTGTAATGTTTATTTACTCATCTGTGAAAATAATGTAATGTATTAGATTTGTAGACTTTTCTCAGCAAATATTTGATATTTGATTCGATTCAATAATTTGGCATATCATGCAATTAATTCAGTTACATTTTTAAATAATCGCATGATTATAAGTCACTGTTATTTAAAGTGCCAGTTAATGAATGGAGCTTCTGTTCAGTTTTTAATCCCATGTGCACATTAAAATTTCCTACTAAACTCCGAATTCACAAGCTTTTATTTACAGTATACTGATGTTTGTATAATTTTCTCCAGTCCCGCAGGTGAGCAGGGAGGGTGATCCGTTTGTCTCGACGTCTCTTGAAGAGGCCATTCGGAGCATAAACAGCGCAATAGACTCCACCAGGAGGCAACTCTTTGACGGGTAAGCGTTTGGTGCTACAGGCAAAACATGCCAAGAAAACAATTCCTTGTGCTGTGAGTCACAATGCCGTAACCCATCAGGAATTTACTGGGACCATTTATGCCTTGGACAAGGGCTGGTCACTGCGGCATGATTCCTAATTTATCACTGCAAGGGGACCCTGTGCTCTGAGCTTGATGTTGGGGGTTATTTTGTCTGTCGAGGCCAGTGCCAGCTCATGTTAACTCATTGAGAGTGTTTGTGTTTCATAGCTGGAGAGGATTGTTTCAAAGGCACATGCTTTTGAATGAAGTCTGAGAGATGTTATCCTGGTAAAGAGAGATAGCCAAAGATTAGATTTGGAATTGCAAAACTGATGTCCTTTTTTTCTTCTCATGACTCAATATAAGTTGACGTTTTGACTAAGCTTGCCAAGACATTTAATAAAATGTATGCAGTCCAAGACAACTGGTCATGGGAGAAAATCATGAATAATCCTGCCAATGTTTTTGGCACAAATTACCTCAGATATATTGTTATAACTTGGCACCTCCTTAATTCACAAGAGATAATATGTGAAGTGAAGCTAACTCCTTGAATGATAAAAAATATATTAATGCTGCAAGACTTTGATGTTCTTTAGCTTTTGTTTGAATCTGCACCAACAGCCTTGGAGCAAATGTTTACAGTTGACTTTGGCAAAATGGTTATTCTTTCTGTCATATGGTTCTCTCAAATAACCCCAGTAAACACTGAATTCGATTGTAGTTATTCTGACGTAAATTAAATAACTGAAGCCAGGTTGTTAGGCTATAGGCTTTTTACTGTAGTCAGCTTTTATGATGCCACTTATTAGAATGTAACTTTTACAGTTTGTGGTTTAAGTTGGTTGTAGTCACATATATTTTGTTCAAATAACTCTAGGCAGTTTATTGTGTTATGAATATTTAGTGAGAACGAAGGAAATACATTTTTACTCTCAAATCATAAATTCTTTAGACAATTAGGGCTGCAAAAACTACTTAAGAATGGCAGAACTTTAGGTACAGAGCCTTCATCAGTGACTGCGCTTGAACGCATACGTTTGAAAACCGTTTTCAAAGTGAGCTTCAGCGGGGAAAACAAGTGTATGGTCCAAGTTGTCTAAGGTATGGAAGCACTTTTATTAAATGCTTGAAAGAAGGTCATGTGCATATGTGGCCATGTCAAGTGCTTTGACAGGTCGTTTATGCTCTTCAATGGGGTTCAGATGTGCTTTTCACTATGACATAGTTTCCATTTTGCTTTAATAATCTGTCACCATTTCAGCATGATGCATGTTCCTGCAGAATATTCAATCTCTCTAGTTTGTGCTTTTTTTCCTTTATTTATAGTTTGTTGATTTGAAGCAAGACTGGCAGAATTTTTATTTTTATGTTTTCCCATGCGCTTGCCATTCTGAGAATTTGGGCTATTTGGCTTTTCATAATGTGTTCAGTCTAAGGGAAAAAAAACATCCAAAATAAACTTTTAAATGTTTATTTTATTGCACTTTATCTTTTTGCGTCTGTAGATGTTAATTACAATACTTACCTAAATAGGCCGTTTTCTCAAAATGAGTTTCTCATGTCAGAAATCTCCTTAAATCTTTATTCCTATTTATATTCTGAAAGCTTTTACAGAGGGGTTTGTTCATATACCATTCACCTGATTTTATAGAACGTTTTAATCTTGAAAACGTGGTGAAAATGCATGCAAATTAGTGCATATTTAATTAGATAATGCCTCTTTTGCATATTTAAAGAAAATTTCAGAAAATTTGAAATACAAAAAATGTTTCCAATTCCTAATGGAATCAGTCAATTGGGGAAATATGGTGATATCTATTTCATTTTTTACCCTATTCACCTGGGGTGTCTTGCACTGTCCACAGTTCAAAAACAGGTTTGAATTGATTAATAAGAAATTATGAGATTGTGCTACAAGATCGATCTACTAATCTGTTAGACGAAATGCAGGTCTATAGTTTGCTAATTTGTATTCTCTTCCAGAGTGAGTCTGAATGTCTTTTGTGAATGTGGATGTTAATGTGTTCTCCACCATCATCAGATCTCCTCGTACCCCTGGTGAGCTTCTGGCTTTGTTTCGTTACCCCCGGGACCCCTACACAGTGGAGCAGGCCAGAGCTGGAGAGATTTTTGAGCAGACCCTACTTCTCATCCAGAGGCATGTCAACCAGGGCCTCATGGTGGACACTAATGGAACAGGTATCTCACACCATAATGCCGCTCTTCAAATGACATATTATTTGTTATTGGGATTTTGTTATTGTGAAATAAAGTAGTATATGGCATAGGGGTGGGAATCACAGGGTACATCACGATTCGATAAGATATATGACTCACGAGGCCGATATTATCCCGATACAGCAATTCTGCGATAACTGAATATTGTATCATAATAATGATACATCACAATATCTGTCTAACTATGAAAACAAAATGCCTGTGAAGAGGTGCAGGTTCCCTCTCTTCATTCAAGTCCAAACTGCTGAAAATTCTGTCATCATTTACTCACTCTCAAGTTGTTTTAAAGCTGAATGAGTTTCTTTCTTCTGTGGAACATAAAAATTATTTTGAAGAATGTGGGTAACTTAACAGTTTCTGGTCCCCAATGACTTCCATAGTATTTTGTTTTTCTTCTATGAAAGTTAATGGGGAGCAGCAACTGTTTGGTTACCCAAAATATCTTATTTTGCGTTCAGTACAAGAAAGAAATTAATACAGGTTTGGGACAACATGAGAGCAAGTAAATAATGACAGAATTTTTTGTGTGAACTATCCGTTTAATGACAAGTGGCAGCATGTTCAGTACTTTTAGTCTGCTGTCACTTTAAGAGCTGCATGCATCCATGCAAACCGAGGTGGGTCCAGACTTTGGAAATAAATGTGGCTGGGGCATCTATTATTTTACTCACACTGCTGTCCACCATCCCATTAAAAACCTAATTTTCTTAGGCTAGTTAACTTATGTTCACGTTTCTCTCATTCATGTGTTGAGCGCCACCTCGAGGAGCCATGCAGTAGTGACGCTAGGAGCAGGGAAATCTATTTAGAGCGCCTTATTTTGTTAATTAAAATATCAATATTTGGCGCCAGCGTATCGATTCTCGTATCGCACGAAGAAGGAAAACCATTTATTGCCATATCGTTATTTTGTCCCACCCCTAATATGGCAATAGAAATGTGTCTGCTTTACTAAATGATGAGCAGACACTGTGTCGCTTTGTGCTGCAGAAGACATGGGTCACTGTTTTTTCTGGTTATGACAACAGCACAGCTTTCATCTCCACACTAATTGCAAAATGGCTGCCATGTTTGGACAATCCCTGCCCCAGTCTGAGCATTTACCCTCTGGACACCCTATACAACTGACACAATTCGGCCAAGAAGGGGTCAACAAGCACAGCATCTATTGCTAACTATTCTAACATAGCCAGAATTTTAACCGTCATAGGTTCCGGTCCACTTTGCAGCTAATTTAATGGCAGGTTTATCTAAATTGGTTGATACTAAAATAGACTTGATACTAAAGCAATGAGTTCGGTCGATGTCAAATTAATATACAAAATGGTAACCAAAAATCCCCAAATTAAAATTGCGTGCAATAACTAAATTATAATGATGAACAGATGGGGAGATTTTAATATAGGCCGTAATCACAGAATCAAAAAAGACATACATACATAGAACAAATCACATATGGAAAACATGGAAGCTTGCGCATCACACACGTGTGTGTTTGAGCTTCTGTGTTTACCATATGTGATGTTCTCTATGCATGTGTGTCGATCATTGTTTAGATGTAAATTAAAGCCTAAAATAAGCATGCCTCTTCACAAGACCTGGTTATAAAACACTCAATACATGTAAATTCATTTTTCAGATCTTCTAAGTTTTGATTACCTGAACTTTCAATGGAGATCTCAGATTTCATTTAAATAAATCCTCATTTGTGTTTCAAAGATTAACCAAAGTCTGATGGGTTTAGATTTACATGAAGGTGAGTAAATGATGACATAATTTTCATTTTTGGATGAACTATACCTTTAGTGCCTTTCATTACAACTGTATTTGTCTCTTTACAAAATAGTAGTAGCCCAACACTTTTTTTTAACCAAGATC
Organism: Sinocyclocheilus anophthalmus; assembly: GCA_018155175.1. Taxonomy (NCBI): domain Eukaryota; kingdom Metazoa; phylum Chordata; class Actinopteri; order Cypriniformes; family Cyprinidae; genus Sinocyclocheilus; species Sinocyclocheilus anophthalmus. The sequence goes on from JADLZN010009899.1 coordinate 134,918, forward strand.
AAAATGATTTTACTAAATGCACACTCTTTCTTAACAGCCTACCGCTACAATGACTTGGTGTCACCGCATTTTCTGGATATGATAGCTAACCTGTCTGGCTGCACGGCTCATCGACGCTTCAACAATTGCTCGGATATCTGCTTCCACCAGAAGTATCGCACCCATGATGGCACTTGCAACAACCTGCAGCACCCCATGTGGGGAGCCTCGCTCACAGCCTTCGAACGCTTGCTAAAGCCCGTCTACGACAATGGCTTCAATCTCCCACGTGGTGCCACTGAGCGAAGGCACAATGGCTTCCCTCTGCCACTTCCACGTCTGGTCTCCACCACCATGATGGGAACGGAGACCATCACCCCAGATGATCGCTACACACACATGCTTATGCAGTGGGGCCAGTTCCTTGACCACGACCTGGATTCAACTGTCGTATCCCTCAGCCAGTCTCGTTTCTCCGATGGACAGTTGTGCACCTCGGTGTGCACCAACGACCCACCTTGCTTTCCCATCATGTTCCCACCCGACGATCCACGGCAGCAGCGCAACGGAGCACGTTGCATGTTCTTTGTGCGCTCTAGTCCCGTTTGCGGCAGTGGAATGACCTCTCTGCTTATGAACTCTGTGTATCCACGTGAGCAGATGAACCAGCTCACCTCCTACATCGATGCTTCCAATGTTTACGGCAGCTCACAGCACGAGGCTGAAGAGATCCGTGACTTGGCCAGCCATCGGGGCATGTTGCGGCAGGGTATTGTGCAACGCACCGGCAAGCCATTGCTCCCCTTTGCGACTGGCCCACCAACAGAATGCATGCGGGACGAAAACGAAAGCCCCATTCCTTGCTTCCTAGCTGGGGACCATCGTGCCAATGAGCAGCTTGGGTTGACGGCTATGCACACGGTTTGGTTCCGTGAACATAACCGCATAGCCAGCGAGTTGCTACGTCTCAACCCCCATTGGGATGGCGACACCATTTACCATGAGGCACGGAAGATAGTTGGAGCCCAAATGCAGCATATAACTTACAGCCATTGGTTGCCCAAAATACTGGGTGAGGCTGGCATGAGGCTACTGGGTGACTATAATGGCTATAATCCCAATATTAATGCTGGCATCCTCAACGCTTTTGCAACTGCTGCCTACCGCTTTGGCCATACGCTCATTAACCCCATTCTGTACCGGCTCAATGAAAACTTTCAGCCCATCCAGCAAGGACATATCTCACTGCATAAGGCTTTTTTCTCACCCTTCCGTATTGTGAACGAAGGAGGCATCGATCCTTTGCTCCGTGGCTTGTTTGGAGTGGCAGGAAAAATGCGCGTGTCCACTCAACTGTTTAACACCGAACTTACTGAACGGCTTTTCTCGATGGCGCATTCAGTGGCACTCGACCTTGCTGCCATGAATATCCAAAGGGGGCGTGACCACGGTATACCCCCTTACAATGACTATCGGGTGTTCTGCAACCTGACGTCCGCGCAGACATTTGATGACCTGAGGAATGAGATTCAGAATCCCAGTGTGCGAGAGAAGCTTCAAAGGTTAGCCGCAAAATCTCTCGTTCTGAATCCCATGTCATTGAAAGACATATTCAGCATTTTCTGGGTGTAATGGTCTGTTCTGCTCCCAGGCTGTATGGCACACCTCAGAATATTGACCTGTTTCCTGCTCTGATGGCTGAAGAGCTGGTGCCTGGCAGCAGACTGGGACCGACCCTCATGTGTTTACTGGCAGCCCAGTTCAAGCGTCTCAGAGATGGTGACCGGTAAGACCTGTCCTTGTTCCTCAGAAATTTAAGATTTTTCAAATTTCAAACTTATTTGTGCAGTGCTTTTCATAATACACATTAGGGCTTTTCACACTGCGCTTTACCCTGGGTTATTGTCATTCTCCATTTTTAACCTCGACTGAAGGCATGTTTCATACTTGTAATTTAGAAGCAGGGTTAGCACCACTTTATATACATTATGAAAGCCTGCTCCAAAGCATATTAGTGGTACGTAGTGGTGTCAAACAGTTACCGTGTTAAACAATACTGTTCGAATCTTGGCTAGATTTTTAGCAACAGACCCAAGAATTGCGTGCTTTATGTTTGCATGCTTTAGTCAGTCATGGAAACACAGTGCGAATAGTAGGCAAAAAAAAAAGCCAAATAGTGATGGAAAATGTGAATTGGATAGAAGAAAAGATTGTTTTGGAGTGTTTATTCTACCTTTATAGTCCGATAATTCCATTTAGGAAAAATGTGACAATTCGCAATATAAAATTAACTTTTTTTTTCCCAAGGCATTGTTAGATGCCAGTGTTTCCTGTCATAGCTATGCAAAGATTTGATTTCAAAGTATCATAGCTATTAAACTATTTCTTGTTATGATTTTAAATCTGTATTTAACCTCAGAATGATCTCAAAGTAAAAAGCTGTGCTAAAGTCTGATTTTGTGGTGGCTGTGCTTTAAAATTCAAGTGACGAAAGTCTGACAGTAATCAGTGTTGAGTACTACTGTTAGGTTAACCCTGCCTGCTTTAAATGTTTGAAAATGATTAACAGATGAAAACATTCATTATTAATTTGTAAAAGTAATCAAAAAGTATTCAAAAGCAATCAGTTACATTCTTTAGGAGGTAGGACTATTTAATTGACACTACGTGAGGGCGGGTGGGGGTATACACGTACTTATTACATTTTAAATAGGGTAACTTGTAATCTGTAACCTATTACATTTCCAAAGTAACTTTCCCAACACTGTATAAGAAAATAGGAGGGCAATGTAAATGCTAATATACGTAACACGTAGTTCTACCTTTGTCCCGTCCATACGTTAACCTGGGGTTTAGGAATGTACAGTGTGAAACATCAGCTTATGAATACACAAGATTAATTGTTAACCGGATAAATTGTGAGCAGTGTGAAACGTGAAGCAAGATAACCTAGGATTCTGTTCACCTGGGGTTTAGAGTGAACCAGGCTTAACTATTCTGAGTGTGAGAAGACCTATTGTTTCAAAGCAGCTTTACAAAAAATCATGATGTTATTCCCCCCCCAAAATGGAATTATCATATCAATATATTTATGCCTCAATATTATCATTTGGGGGCAGTCGTGGCCTAATGGTTAGAGAACAGTACAATCAGGAATTATAGGTGGGGGAAGTGAATGACCAGTGAATGACCAGCGCTCTCTTCTACCCTCAATACCACGACTGAAGTGCCCTTGAGCAAGGCACCGACCCCTCAACTGCTCCCTGGGCACCACAGCAATATGGCTCCCACTGCTCCGGGTGTGTGTATAACAGCTGTCTGGTGTGTGTGTGTGTGTCTGTGTCTGTGTCTGTGTCTGTGGCTGTGTCTTTGTGTGTTGGGTGTGTGTGTTGTGTGTGTGTGTGTGTGTGTGTGTGTGTGTGTGTGTGGGTGTGGGCGTTTTTGTGACAAATGAGGACATAAATTTGTATAATGTATGACATAGGTATTACAAGGAGAAGGTGACTTTTCAGGACATTACCCCATGTCCCCACTTTTCAAAATGCATATAAATCACACAGAATGGAGTGTATTGAAAATCTGAAATAGCACAAAGACTCCTGTAAGGGGTAGGTTTAGAGGTAGGTTTGGTGTAGGACAATAGAATATACGGTTTGTACAGTATAAAACCATTACGCCTATGGGATGTCCCCACACACAAACCTTTGTGTGTGTGTGTGTGTGTGTGTGTGTTTCACTACTGTGTGTGCACTTGGATGGGATAAATGCACGGCACAAATTCCGAGTATGGGACACCATACTTGGTCACATGTCACGTCACTTTCACTTTAGGGCATGGCTGATAATATAGTTTACATTTTGCGATGATATAATCAATTAAGCAGTTGAGATTTGCCATATAGTATATATTGTCCCTGGAGGGAAACAGTATCTATGCTGTAAAGAGGATGTATATACAACTTTTAATATATTGCTGGGTGATAATATAGTTTACATTTTACAATGATATAAGCAATCAAGCAGTTGAGATTTGCTATGGTACATACAGTATACTCGTGTTAAGAGGTATTACTATTATTTGGTGATGTGCATAACTGACACGGTTAAATAATTAATCAGCAACTTCACTCATGTAATTGTAGGTTTTGGTATGAGAACCCTGGCTCCTTTAGCCCTGCTCAGTTGACCCAGCTGAAGCAGACGTCTCTCGCCCGGGTGTTGTGTGACAATAGCGACAACATCACCCGAATCCAGTCAGATGTCTTTAGCGTGGCTAAATTCCCTCACAGTTATGGAAGCTGTGATGATGTACCTAGAGATTTGACCTACGTATGTGGCCGGACTGCTGTGAAGGTACGAGACTCAGTTTCCATGCCTCACATCAATATATATATATATAATAGATATATATATAATATATATATATATATATATATCTATTTATATATACTTATATATATATATATATAGCAGTATCAGTTTTTTTTTTTTTTTTTGTGGGGTTAAAAAAATTTTTTTTGGTAACTTTTTTTCATGTTTTTCAAAGATCTCTATGCTCCAGGCTGCTTTTATAATTGTATACAAAAATTCAGAAGAGGGAGGTAAAAAAATTTAAAAGAACTGTTTTGTGTTAGTGTATGACTGTTTGTGGAAACAGTATACACTACCTTCAAAGTAAAAAAATAAATAATTTTATATATTATATTAGGGCAAAGATGCATTTCTAATTCGAAGCCTTTGAAGATTGTTTAAAAATATATAGATTTAAATCTATATAGGAGCATTTATTTGAATTTGGATGCCTGATTGCTTTAAGTAGAAATCTCTTGAATAGACCATCTTAAAGACTTTTGCTTTTGCTTTGGATTTTGTAGAGGATGACAGTGATTTCATCAAATAGGATGATCTTTTGGTTACTTTGTTACAGCATCTTTTGTTTACTTTTGTATGTGCTATCAGATGGAAGCTGATTGCTCTTGCTGAGTTTAGCAGTGAATTAGTTTTACAGGAACTTCAAAGAGGCCCTTGATTATTATCTTGCAGCCATATCCTCTGCTCTGACACACTGCTAACTACAGGGCCATCAGTGTAGCTGTTTATCATACATTGGTCCTGTGTTATAGTACTACAACGCACACATTTATTTTTTTTTGACATGGTGCCTTATTGTGCATGTAATTTATTGTAATTAGCTGTTAAAAAATAGGAGCTCAAGGTTGCCAGGTCCAGCTAAATTTTTTTAGCCCAAAGGCATCCAAAAACCAGGCATCCAAAACCCAAAGGAAACTATAATTTTCAGCATCCAACCACTGCAGTATTTCCGCCAGGAGCTTATAATACATGTTTCGTGTTGCTTTTAATTTATTCTGTTAAAAATCTCTTATTTGAGTAATTTTAGCTAGACTCGCTTGTATATAAACATATACAGTATATAAGGTGGATATTAATGCGCTCCCTTCATTGTAGCACACAAAACCACTACATTATAAGCTACGCTGTTTCTCAGCAGCGAGGTGGTGACATTGCTTTTTTTGAAGCAATTAAACTCGCAGCTTCACTGTTAGTAGAAAGATGCTGCACAGACGCAGGTAATTCACACATTCTCTAATTCATTCAAATAAATGTAAGCTTACTGCATTATTTTACTTCAGAATTCAACATCTAATTTTCCTATAGATAAAACAACCAACAAAAATGAACCATTATTTTTGTCCGTCCAGTCAAATTTTGCGTTAATTGATGCTGACAAGTTTAATTTGTCAGTGCTGTAAATGTCCATGGTACAAGCTGTCTAGTGTTTGTACAGCTGTTTTTTTCTGCATCAAATAAAGGCTGAATTTCTTGCACCTGCAGACTGCCGTACTAAAGGTCAGTTCAACGCCCTGTCATACCACTTCAGAGGCCGCAGGTCAGCAGAGCACAGCTACGCAGAGGAGAAACCTGCCAGCAACCTCACGGGCAACAGCAGGTGCAACTCACAAGCTCCATTTACAGTCTGCTGCTCATTTCTGGATTTCACCAAAGATTGTTTGTAAATTCTCATAACATTACTTATAATGGACCTTTTACACGTTTCAGGGGTTCTCAGAAGCAAAAGTTGCCAAAGCTGGGTGAACTTCTATAGTGGTGAACGGAAATTAGATAGTGATAGCATTTCTCTGACTTTCTAAAAGATGAAAATAGAGATTGATTACATTGGTCACTCTCTCAGCAGCGTTAATCAGTTTTCTGAAATTTAATGTCAAGATGATAAAACACAAAGTATACTGCTTTAGTATATGAAATGTGCATTAGTTTTTAGGGGTTTTTTTGTGTTTGTAATTAAAACTCGTATTCTTCTTGACTCATTAATATTCATTCGCTCATATTAATTCAAAATAAAAAAAATTAAAACAAAAACGTATATTTTTTTAGATTTACAATGTTAATAACTGTGGAAACGTCATCACAGTCTGTGAAAAGGGTCTATAGTAGTAATGTTAGATAATTCATAGTTTTAGTTTGTCAAAGCTTAGCTAAAATTATGAAAGCTACAAGTCACTTATTTATTTTATCAATTAATCATACTTTTAATGACTTTTTTTCTTTCTTGTTTTTCAGCACTTTGGAAGATGCTCTAACTGCAGTAAACATAACTGTATCACCAAAGTCAAGCACTGAACCCTCCATTAAGGATTTCCAAGACTTTGTTGCTGACATGCAGAAAACTATCACAAGTTTACGAAAACAGGTTAGGACTCATGATTCACTTGGTGCAAAGCAATGCCAAGCTGCACTATATACTTGATCTATTTATATAACCCTTCTGAAAATTCAGTCACAGATATTTGTGAATGAATTGTCTTTTGTTGGTGAGCTCAGTACATAAGGACGATTGACATCTGCTCAGACAGAAGCGTTTGGCAGTGATGCTGAAAATGTTTGTTTTACTGTCCAGTGCCACAGGCCAAAAATCTAACTTTCCAGATGCTTCTTTTGATTAGTAACACATGGCAATCCACAGTGACATAAAAAAAATAGCTGCCATCTTTCCTTTGTCCTGACTCTGAACTGAAACAGAATCTGAGGTGTGTTAGATCCTCCTCATATGATCATAAACTGTTCTGAACCTAAACATATGGGACATATTCGCTTTATCCAATTTACTTTTTATTATTTCACTTGGAACATTTAACCAATTTTGATGAAAATTACTCTGACATTAATCATTCATCTACAGGGACTATATAAAACAGTGAGTTTGAGTATTCTACATGAATAGTAAGAGATGTAAGTGCAAAAAAAAGACCAATAATCATGTTTGAATTTTGCAAGGTAGACGATAACAAATGCTCTTTGAAAATCATCAGATGAAAGTGGAATATTAGAACATTGGAATATTAGAACAGGAAACTGCATTTAATTCTTGGATACAAACATGTAGTGTTGTATTCATGCCACTTAGATATCTATTAGTTAAGTTATCTAAGAACATAATTTCCATACAAACCTATTTACACATGAGTAATGTTTTTCTTAGTGAGGATACATCCTGGTGTGCAGTCTATGAGTCAGTCACCAATATTTCCAGAAGGAAATCAGGTAAGAAAACAACTTTTACCTTCACATTATCCATTGTAAATTATCCTTCAAATAATATCAAACAAATCTTATGAATTTAATATTGTAAAACAATGTAGAAAGGAAGACATTAAAAGACAAACTGCCTTTCAATAATCAGCACCCTTCCTGCAGATCTTCTTTCTTGCTCATTAAAATACTAAATAGCTAAATTGCAAATTTGCTTAATGTAATAGTAACCCTAACATATAAAAACAATGAAACTTATTATTATATCAACTGTAAATATAGTTGCAAATACATTGTAAAACCATTTAATCTCAATTAGGATGAAAGGACAAGAGAACCAACTAACAGTAAGTTGTCTTAAAATATCTGCTTTGTAAAAAAAAACAATTTAGATTCTTTTTGTAAACTAATTTTATATTAAATATATAATAGATAGATATATATATATAATATATTCGATATATATCTATTATATATATAGATAGTATATACTATAGATATATATATAATCTATAGTGTAATATGAATTTTTTATATACAGTTGCATCTCAATAAATTAGAATGTCGTTTAAAAGTTCATTTATTTCAGTAATTCACTCAAATTGTGAAACTCGTGTATTACCCACTTCAGTGCACACAGACTGCAGTAGTTTAAGTCTTTGGTTCTTTTAATTGTGATGATTTTGGCTCACCTTTTACAAAAACCCACCAATTCACTATCTAACAAAGAATACTTCATAAGACCTATAAAAAACATTTTTAGTGAATTGTTTGGCCTTCTGGAAAGTATGTTCATTTACTGTACATGTATACTTGGTAGGGGCTCCTTTTGCTTAATTACTGCCTCAATTCGGCGTGGCATGGAGGTGATCAGTTAGTGGCACTGCTGAGGTGGTATGGAAGCCCAGGTTTCTTTGACAGTGGCCTTCAGCTCATCTGCATTTTTTGGTCTCTTGTTTCTCATTTTCCTCTTGACAATACCCCATAGATTCTCTATGGGGTTCAGGTCTGGTGAGTTTGCGGTTCAGTCAAGCACACCAACACCATGGTATTTTAACCAACTTTTGGTGCTTTTGGCATGTGGGCAGATGCCAAATCCTGCTGGAAAATGAAATCTTCAAAAAGCTGGTCAGCAGAAGGATGCATGATGTGCTCCAAAATTTCTTGGTAAACGGTGCAGTGACTTTGGTTTTCAAAAAACAAAATGAACTAACACCAGCAGATGACATTGCAACCCAAATCATCACAGACTGTGGAAACTTAACACTGGACTTCAAGCAACTTGGGCAATGAGCTTTTCCACCCTTCCTCCAGACTCTAGGACCTTGGTTTCCAAATGAAATACAAAACTTGCTCGCATCTGAAAAGAGGACTTTGGACCACTGGCAACAGTCCAGTTCTTCTCCTTAGACCAGGTAAGACGCCTCTGACATTGTCTATGGTTCAGGAGTGGCTTAAAAAGAGGAATACAACAACTGTAGCCAAATTCATTGACACGTCTGTATTGATGCCTTGACCCCAGCCTCAGTCCATTCCTTGTGATGTTCACACAAATTCTTGAATCAGTTTTGCTTGACAATCCTCATAAGGCTTCGGTTCTCTTGGTTGGTTGTTCATCTTTTTCTTCCACACTTTTTCTTCCACTCAACTTTATGTTAACATGCTTGGATACAGCACTCACTGTGAACAGCCAGCTTCTTTGGCAATGAATGTTTGTGGCTTACCCTCTTTGAAGGGTGTCATTGATTGTCTTCTGGACAGCTGTCAGATCAGCAGTCTGTCCCATGATTGTGTAGCCTAGTGAACCAACTGAGAGACCATTTTGAAGGCTCCGGAAACCTTTGCAGGTGTTTTGAGTTATTAGCTGATTGACATGTCACCATATTCTGATTTGTTGAGATAGTGAATTGGTGGTTTTTTGTTAAATGTTAGCCAAAATCATCACAATTAAAAGAATACTTCAGTCTGTGTGCATTGAATTTATTACACGAGTTTCACAATTTGTGTTGAATTACTGAAATAAATGCACTTTTCCACGACATTCTAATTTATTGAGATGGCACCTGGAGATATATATATATTATATATAAATATATATTTACTGTATATAATCGTATTTTACATGGTGAACCTTTTTTGTGAGAGTTTTTGAGTGTTCATTGTTTTCATTGTGTTTTTATTATTCATTATAGATTATCAAGGAAACTTCACCTCAAAGTGATCAGATGAAAACATCATGGGAGTAGCTATGTGTACACATTAATACTGTCCATAAACTGACACCGTTGTTTTATATTGTATGGTTTAGGTTTCCACACCATTCATTGCTTAATAAATGAAGTATAAATAAATGTAATATTCATTCACCCAAAATGTTCTTATACTGCAAATTGTTACATTGCCAAAACTTGCTTTATGTTGTGACTCTTTCATAAAGAATCACTGTGAAATATATTCTTGGATGTTATGTTGGAAGAAGCCTAAAATCTCTTCCCTGTTTGTTTTCACTAAATTAGAATTACAGCAAGAGCGTATCTGGTAAGTTGTCTTAAAACACTCCATTGGTTTTACTCATTCTAATATTTTTGACCTACCAATTTTTGTGTAGTGTTTGTGTAAGTAAAGGTGAAATTTGTAATGCGTGTAAGACCATCTTTCTCTCTTTTCCTCTCAGATGATTTTCAGCTTGTTATTCCTCAAACATCTCAAGAAGCACAGATTTATATGGGGTCTAAAATCATTGTTACTTGTCACTTGACTCCTGAAATCTGTGCCATTGCCATGCAGATCAAATGGTTTAAGGAGACAGACTGTGTTTGCATCTACAAGAACGGACATGTGATTGAGGGGAGAAACTACAAAGACAAAGCGAGTCTCGACACTCATGTACTGCAGAGAGGAAATGTGTCCTTACATCTAAATAATTTCAGTGTCTCAGATGTTGGTGATTACTATTGTCAGGTCATCAGTGGAGACAGAACACAGCAGATTACAGTAGGAGGTGAGTATTCTTCAAGTCCATACTACATC